>SEYY01001069.1:115000-154860 GCA_009176605.1 Armadillidium nasatum
AATTTATTTAATTTTATTTTTATTACAAATCCACATTCTTAAGCTAATAATTAAAAACGTTGTGGAATCAATTAAGTATTGGGCGTTTTTAAAAGGTGATTTTATAAAAAAAAAAAAAATCATAATTTACGTTAATGATTAACGACGAAAAAGCTTTAAAATCTTTGCGAATTAACGAACAAACGATTAACGTTGCTAAAATTTTCGTTAACGGATTATGGATTAACGACATTAACTTTTTGATTAACGTTGCCCAGCTATATATATATATATATATATATATATATATATAATATATATATATATATATATATATATATATATAATATATAATATATATATAGAGAGAGAGAGAGAGAGAGAGAGAGAGAGAGAGAGAAAAGCTTTTCGCACGAGCCCTTCTCAATGAAAGAGTCCGAAAGAACAATGTCCGTTGTAATAGCGATAGTAAATGGAGAGTGACCCAACAATTCGACTGGCAGAAAAAGACTGAAGAGAATTAGTGAGCGTGAGAGTTGATAAGACAAAGAGTCATAGATTCCACCTTTACAAGGACAACTGTAAGAGAGGAATCACTCCAGGTCTGTAAGGCGTACTACTTACAGGGGAGAAGAACATCACTATAAAGAGCAAACAACTGGAGTGGCGTGAAGGAATTACGAAGTCGCATCAGGACACTCAACCTCTTAGAAGCGTGTTTAGAAGGAGAAGTAATGTGGTTTTTCCAAGAAAGATCACGAGAAAGAGAAACATCAAAAATATTAAGGACAGATGAAGGTTCAAGTTGTGTTTTCGAAGAAGATGCCATAGTTATGGAAGATTGTGTCGAGTAGAGAGATGAGGAACTGAGTTTCGAATGCATTGAAAACGACCATGTTTTCTCAGACCAATTTGAAATACAAGAAAGATCAGAGATTAGTTGCTCCAAGGCCGCAATTCAAGCGTCAATTAACTGCTGTTGGGAGGGTCATCTTTCAAATAGAAATAAGTAATGAAAGGTAGAGATATCGGCATAGCAGTGAATAGGTGATGAAATAACAGAGAGAAGGTCATTAATGAAAAGTAGAAAAGTGTTGGAAATAGGACAGAACCCTAAGGAACACCACTATTCATAGATTTAAAGGATAAACGGTGGCCGTCTACAACAACTGCAATAGAAAGTTCGATACGCCGAAGAGCGGAGAACGAAGAGAAAGGGAAAGGGAATCGAAAGTAAAATCGATATATATATATATATATATATATATATATATATATATATATATATATATATATTATATATATATATATATATATATATATATATATATATATATATATATATATATATATATATATATATATATATATATATATATATATATATATATATATATATATATACTATATATATATATATATATATATATATATATATATATATATATATATATATATATATATATATACTATATATATATATATATATATATATATATATATATAATATATATATATATATATATATATATATATATATATATTATATATAATATATATATATATATATATATATATATATATATATATATATATATATACATGGCTCAAACGGTAAAGTGATTGACTCACGTGCTTGAAGGCGCCGGTTCGATCCCACTTTTGGATCCTAGGTATATACTACCTAGAAAAGTTCCTCTCCTAGAATAGGGCAATGCCCGTGAGATGTGAACTTTAAAAAAAAAAAAAAAAAAAAAAAAAAAAAAAAAAAAAAAAAAAAAAAATAATATATATATATATATATATATATATATATATATATATATATATATATATATATATATATATATATATATATATATATATATATATATATATATATATATATATATATATATATATATATATATATATATATATATATATATATATATATATATATATATATATATATATATATATATATATATATATTCAAGCCACCGCACATGTTTGGAAGCGACTACCTACTTTGTCGGTTTTACAAAAAAAAAAAAAAATAGATAAATAAATAAATAAATAAAAAAATAAACCGAGTTATTCATTTTGCAAAACAAAATGAATTTATAATTTGATATCAGAATCTACTTCAACTCGAGTTATTCAGTATGTTCGAGGCCATCGAAATTGTGGTATTCTTTTCAATCCTGGTGATCGGACTTTCTGAGAAGGAAGTTGTTAGAGAAAATATGGTTACCGTATATCAGAGAAAGATGTACTGTTGCATGTGTTAGTTGACTTTATGGCGATGTGCGAGCATTTCGAAATGAGTAATTCTATTCCTTACCTTAATAAACTGTAAATTACTTACAGAAAATTAATGATACAGAAATTTTAGTGTCTTCAAAAAGCCAGATCAAAAGTACTTTCTCATTATCCATCATATAAATGTTGTGTATACTCAGTGAAGATCTAAAATGTGCGAAAGCGATTTATTAAACACTAAAAGACGTTGGCAAGATAATAGCCCAAAACTTTTCATAATAAACAGAGATGGTATTATCCATGTCGTCCGTGTTTAAGCTACAAATATATATATATATATATATATATATATATATATATATATATATATATATATATATATATATATATATATATATATATATATATATATATATATATATATATATATATATATAATATATCGTGTTTCATGTGTTCTGCTATCAGATTTTTGTTGGTTGGTGGTAAAATAAAATTAATGGTGATGAAGTAGGTTTAAACTAATGATCTATCAAAATATTCTCTTACATATTTCACTTCAATGTGGGTTGATTATTTCATTTTTCGTTTGCTCCCTATAATCTAAACAGTGATGAATTCAAAATATTCAAAGAAACAGTGGTTTACCCTTTTTGTTTATTGCATAGTAAGTGCATTATGTTCCTTCTGCTATTCGTTACAAGGACCTTTTTATCCTATAGAGGCAGAAACGAAAGGAGCGTCTCCTTCACAATATGGAATTGTTTTCGGAATATTTAGTTTATTTGTTTTTATTTTCTGCCCGTTAAGTGGAATGTTGATTGGCAAATTTGGGGCAGTAAAAATAAGTCTAACCGGTATTCTTACTATTGGAATCGCAAATATTGCTTTTGGATTTGTTAACAGGATTAATGATTCTTCTCAGTTCATTGGAACGTCAGTTATTATTAGAGCTATTGAGGGAATAGGATTCGCACTGTCTCGAAATTCTGCAATTTCTATTGTGTCTTGCGAATTTTCAGATAATATAGAAATGTCTTTTGCAGCTCTACAAGCATTTTCATCTCTTGGACATCAAATAGGGCCTGTAATCGGAGGGGCTTTGTTTGAATTAGGAGGATTTACTCTTCCCTTTTCTGTTACAGGGTGTTGTCTTTTATGCTCTGCTCTTATTGTTTTATTTTTACCCAAAGATTTCGTTAAACAAAAAACAACGTTCGACAAACAATTACTAGAGATGTTTAAGGTGGCTCCTGTCGTCTTGGGAACTTTTGTAATCTTTGGAACTTACATGATTGTTGGGTTCATCCTTTCAACCCTTGAACCTCACCTTACAAGTTTAGATCTTTCTCCTCTTCAAATAGGAATAGTGTTCTTTCTTTCGTCGTTTACCTACTGTGTTTCTTCTTTTGGTTGGAGCAAACTATGCAAAACATATGATTCTTCGGAATATATTACCCTTTTCTCTGCTTTCTTTATCACTTGTGGTTTAATTTTGATCGGTCCTGCGACTTATCTTCCGTTTAACTTGACCATTACTTCAACTGTAATAAGCATAATTATTCTAAGTGTCGGGCTTGGAGGAGGACAAATTACTGGTTTTTGTTCTATAAATAAAGGCAGCAAGTTAGTAAACCTTTCTGAAGATACAGAAACTTATGCAATTGTTTCAGCAATATATACAGCTTCTTTATCCCTTGGAAGTTTCACAGGTCCATTATTAGGAGGATATCTCTACGATGTATTCGGTTTTCCTTGGAGTGCTCATTTTTTTATTATATATCAAATGATGTTGGTCTTATTGATAATCATATACAGTTGTTTTCACCATAGAAAAGCTAAACTTGAAAATAGATTAATTAATTCTTCGAAAGAAGGAAACTCATCATATAATAGCATTGAGTGACTCCAATTTAATTTAATTTTTATTTCTTGTGAATAGTTAATTAAAATTTTATTACTAAAATTAAATTAAAATTTTAAAATGTAATTTTTATGGATCTTTTTATTTTTTTAATTAAAATATAAAGTACCTTTTAAATTATTTCACAACTTTTATTGTAATGTATTCTTGTTATGTTTCACGTGATTATCTTAAATTTCTTGTATATGAAAATATAAGTTAATTTTTACATAAATTGTTTGATTTCATTCATATTGCAATCTGTTTATTTTGATGCCGGAGCGTTAGAATGTAATTGTTAAAACTGTTGAAATTGTTTAAGGATTTTATAAAAACATTTTTAAGGTTAGAAAATAATGAAAAAAAAAAAAAAAAAAAACAGTTAATTTTACTGAATAATTATATTTATTCATTGGATTTTTTTTTTTTTTTTTTTTTTTTTTTTTTTTTTTTTTTTTTTTTGAAGGATAGGAAGGGGGAACTTATGATAGAGTCCAAGTGACTTTGATAAGCTGAAAATGACGTTACCTTGGGTTGGTCAAGCACAGCAGTTTTCAGCACCATACCCAATCAAAAACAAGAAGCAGTTCTTTAGAATGCACAGTCAGAGAGAAGGGAAAGATGGTCATCAGTAGAGCGTTTTTAAGAGAGCCTTACTGGCAATCAGAGATAAGATTAGAAGAATCTAATCTTTTCTGTATAGGATGAATGAGCGTACATTTCCATCAAGAAGGGAAGGTTAAAGTAGAAAGACAAAGACGAAATAGTTTACAAGCAATCCCGGAATCACAAGTTTTGAGAACCACAGGAGGAATGAATATCCTCAGGATCGTATGCCTTCTTTGTGTAAACTCAGAGAGAGCAGAATTGACTTCTTTAGAAGAAATTGCAATTTTTAGCATAAATTAGTTGAAGGGAGTTGAAGGGGTAGGAACAGCTCCGAAATCGTCCAAGGTTCAATTAGCAGCAAAAGTTTGAGTGAAGAGTTCAGCTTTAGATGAAGGCAAAACGGCAATTGTACAGTCAAAAGACACTAGAGGAGGGAGAGAGGAAGAAGCAAAGTTAGAGTAGACATTTTTTGTAAAATTTCAGAATGGGCATGATTAAGAAGAACCAAAAAGATTATTGGATTATTCATCCCCACCTCCAATCTTCATAACTTCGCTGGATTGACTTTCAATCTCATGTTAGAACATTTCCCCTCAAACTATCTCACAAGTATTCTCAACTTTTCTCCAGATTCTGCCACCAACACCGCATCATCTGCCAAAAGTAAAACATTCACATCCCATTCACCCTCCATATTTCTCAACCTAATACCCTTCTCTCTCCATTTCTCTAACTGCACCATCCATCAATAGATTAAATAACCATGTCCCATGGCGACATTACACACCCCTGTCTCAATCCCACTCCTATGCTAAACCAATCTGAAAGTTCCCTCTTCACCCTCACTCTTGATCTACAATTCGCATAAAAAAAGCTTAGACCTCCTACATTAATTTCCCTTTCAACCCCCTTTCCATTAATATTTCGAATTACTTTCTCCTGCATACTTCTATCATATGCTTTTTCCAGATCCAGAAACATACATACCCCATTTTATTTTTATCACGCAATTTCTCGGCAATCAATCTCAGTGTGAATACCTGGTTCACATCCCCTACCCTCCCTAAAACCCCCTTGTTACTCACCCATTCCCTCATTTGTCAATTCTTTCATTCTCCTCAATAACACCTTTCCATAAATCTTTCCTATCACGCTCAGCAGACTAATCCCCTTATATATATATATATATATATATATATATATATATATATATATATATATATATATATATATATATATATATATATATATATATATATATATATATATATATATATATATATATATATATATATATATATATATATATATATATATATAAATCATATATATATATATATATATATAATATATACATATATATATATATGTATATATGATAGGAACTATCACAGATGTGGGAACAGAAAAATAAATCTTCTCTACAATTTGAATACTTGACTGTTAGAAAATAAAAATATCTGAGCTTTAATTAATAAGAGTTCGCTCTTTTTGTTTTATAATAATGATGAATAGTAATTTTTAAACCAAGGACAAACAAAACGAATTTGCAGAGACTTAGATATTTTGTAAAAATATTTTGTTAAAATTTCTAGTGAAGTTCTAAAAGGAAAAAAATTAAATCGAAAAGTTTAGTTACAAAAAAAAAAAAAAAAAAAAAAAAAAAAAAAAAAAAAAAAAAAAAAACGGTTCTCACAAAATAATAAATTTGTAATTAGGATAACAAAACAAAAAGAACAAATGCAGGAAAAAAAACCATAAATGACTACTTAAGGTACAAGAACAGAAATCTACAATGAATTTTCATTGTAATAATCGCAAAAATAAAATAATAATAATAATAGAAAATAAAGGAAAAAAAGACAGTAAATCGTTAATCAAAATAATAAGTAAAAAAATTAAAGAAATCTTCTCTAGATGGGATGAGGACATTAATGCAAATAAATAAAAAAAAAATAAATAGATAAATAAACATCAGTAATTAAAAATGAGAAGCAATTAAAAGCTATTATATATATATATATATATATATATATATATATATATATATATATATATATATATATATATATATATATATATATATATATATATATATATATATATATATATATATATATATATATATATATATATATATATTATACTATATATATATATATATATATATATATATATATATATATATATATATATATATATATATATATATATATATATATATATATATATATATATATATATATATATATATATATATATATATATATATATATATATATATATATATATATATATATATATATATATATATATATATATATATATGAGAGAGAAAAATTTCTCCGCACGCCAGAATACGAAACCATTGCCAACATTGTCGCCTTTAGACAATGTAGAGAAGGCTCTACCACCGAGGTAAGCCGCCTTTCCAAAACAGAAGGCGTAGTAGAACAGTTTTCAAATTATTCTGCTACGGATCACTTTAGCAACTCGGTACCTATTTGAATCCATAGGAGGGTGATTGGAGCACCTACTGTAAGCATTCTGCTTGATGCTCCTGGGTTGAAGGAGCAACCAACTAAAATTAAGCAACTCCAACATGGGCACAACAACTGTTGCGACGAAATTAGCAATATAAGAAAGAGGAAAATTTGCTACAGTGATTCGAATCAAATGAGCTTGAAAACTGTTCTTCCATGCCTTCTTTTTATGGAAGCCGGTGTGGCTCGGGGGTAGAGCCTTCTGCGCATTGTCTAACGGCAACGCTGTTGGCAATTGTTTTCAATCCTGGGGTGCGAAAACTTTTCTCTGTCTTATGTTGCTAATTTCGAGCACATCCATGTTGGCGTTGCTTAACTTTGGTTGATTGCTCCTGCAACCCAGGAGCACACAGCAGAATGCCATAGTAGCCAGAGTAAGGTCTCCAATCACCCTCCTATGGATATATATATATATATATATATATATATATATATATATATATATATATATATATATATATATATATATATATATATATATATATATATATATATATATATATATAAACGAAAAAAACGATAAAAAACGAATATATAAACGGAAACGAAATAATTTACCAAGGCAGGGTAAGTTTTGAGTATCACAGGAGGAATACTATCAGGTCCGTACGCTTTCTTAGTATATAGCTCAGAGAGCAGAAATGACATATTTAGAAGAAATTACAATTTTAGACATAAATGAGTTGGAGGGGGTTGAAGAAGGAGGAATAACTCCGGAATCGTCTAAAGTTTTATAGAAGCAAAACTCTGAGCAAAGAGTTCAGCTTTAGAAGAAGGTAAAACAGCAATTGTGACGTCGGAAGATAGTAAAGGAGGGAAAGAAGAGTAAAGTTAGGGTTGACATTTTTTGCAAAATGCCAGATATATATATATATATATATATATATATATATATATATATATATATATATATATATATATATATATATATATATATATATATATATATATATATATATATATATATATATATATATATATATATATATATATATATATATATATATATATATATATATATATATATATATATATATATATATATATATATATATATATATATATATATATATATATATATATATATATATATATATATATATATATATATATATATATATATAATATATATATATAGAAGATTTTTCACGGATTGGATTCGGATTCTGTTTCCTGAATTGCATATTTGGATAGATTCGGATTTGATTCGGATTTGAAGGTTATGGATTCGGATTCGAAATATCCAAAAATTAGGTGAATTCGGATTCAATTCGGTTTCGGAGGTTCTGGATTCGGATTCGAGAAATTCAAAACTCATCTGGATTCGGATTCGAATTCAAATCCTTTCATTTATGGTAGCTTCAAAATTTGAGTAACATTTTTTCTCCTACTGATAAAAATTTCTGGCCTCTTCCCAAAAACAATCTCTAATAACTTCAGGAAACCTGCCTTTTCGTTCTTATTCGCTCTGACAGTACTGTAACTAACCTTTCTTTCTGAAAATTCTAATCTCTTCAAATAATTCCACCCTGTACGATTCTATCATCCTTCATCTTACTCCTCCTTTCATGTGTTCTACGTTTCAACCGTTAATCACAATGATCGGGTGCATGAGATCCTGACATCTATGGATGACATTCCTCCTCTAATTTTGAGGGATATATATATATATATATATATATATATATATATATATATATATATATATATATATATATATATATATATATATATATATATATATATATATATATATATATATATATATACTTAAATTATTTTTAATAATTTTTTTAAAAAAAATTACTTTTACTGTCTGCGAAGTAAAGACTTTAATCTTTAATTAAAAAAGACAATGAACCGGGAGAAAAAAGTAGCCTAGTCTTTTAACTCTTTTATAACCTTCAGGCTTACGGTGGTTGAAATGTTCTAATTGAAGTTGAGTAGTTTGATAAATTACGTTGAATTTCATTTTTATCGTGTTACAAAAAGCCTTATCATTAAATTGGAAAGAAGGTAATATGGCCGCCTCCATTAGAATATTAACGAGATTATCAAGTGAGTTTTCAATTAAGATTTTTATGAATAAGATAGTGAATTGTCAGCAAGCCAAGTTCAATTTCATATTTTATAACTATTACAGGCAGTCTGTAGCCTGAAATGGTTATTGTACCTCCAATTAAGGCAAATAGTTGATTGGTTAACTCATGCAGATTTGGGCAATATAGTTAATAAAATTTTCCAATATTCACAGCTGAAAGAAAAGATGACAGCTTTTTGTTTAAGTAATTTAAAGGTCAGGTTATAGATAAGTCTTGTATCTCTTGAAATTATTGATGTAGGAAGAAATTAAGATACTTGATAATTTTGACTTAGATAAATCTAAACTGTAGCTCCTGATGGGATATGGTAAGATATTAAGGAAAGGTGGTTGTAGTATTTGCTATTAACATGTTTTCTAAGTTGATATTTTTTTTTTTAATTAACATTTACTAAAAATTAAATGTTGTAAAAGTCAATTAAATTTTAAATTATTAAAAAAAATTGAGGCCTAATATTGGAAACATTTTATGAATTTAATAGATAGAAATAAATTCTAGAAAGTAAATTATTATTTTATTATTAGAAAGAAATAGTAGAAAATAAATTTTATTAAAAATATCAGGAAATATATTCATATAATTTTTAAAATATTTATATCCTTTTCAGATTTTGGTTATAAATATATGATATACAAATATTTGTATGGGGCTTTACCCCTTATACTTCCTTTCCTTTGATCCATGGGTAGGGACTAGAGCTAGGGTCTCCCAAATTTGGTCAGGGCTGGGGCTCTGCCAAAGTTGCCTAAAAATTTGTAAAGAGTGTAAATGCACTGAAATTTTAGGGTAAGAAAATTAGATATAATTTTAATTGAGATTTATTTAGTTATAAGGAAGGAGTAGAATAATTAACATTTGCTTAAATTAATGATTATATGCATTTTCTACAAATTTTTTTTAGAAAACTTACAGATTTTGTATAATAAAAGTTTAAAAAAAGTACAAAAAACTTTGAATTTTTTTTTTTTCTGATTCACAATAGTGATTTAATAGGTTTACTTAGGTAAGACCCTAAGTTAAAGTTTGAAAACATGTGAGGTATAAAATTATCAATATAACATGTATTTATACATACCATTACTATTTTATTGCTGTGTATCATTTAGCTACATTATTTCAAATTATTTTGTTTATACTTTGTCACTATGGTTAAAAGATGAGCTTCAGCAGTATGGGAGTACTTTACATTGTTTCAGGATAGGCCCAAAATAGCTAAATGTAACATCTGCAGCCAGGAAATTAGAAGAGGACCTCCAGGTATCCAAGTAAAAAATTTTCAACCAAATCTTTATGGGGGCATGTAAAATCAAAACACAAAGATGAACATTCACTAGCAAAAGAGGAGCAGTCAAAAGAAACAGAAAATAAAAAGGAAATATTGAAAAAACAAGAAGAATATCTTGATTTTCTTATTTTGTTTGATTTAATTCACCATTAATAAGAATAATTTGCCATATGAACCAGTAGCAAAATGTGTGAGGCACATCAGTAATTTTTAGTATTATTATACCATCTATACTTTTTAAAATTTATATCCTTGGTACTCTTTTTGACATTTTCCTAAACTCATTCATGGTATATTCCTCAATGTAAGCTTCCTATTCTTAATTTATTGCATATAAATATTTGAATTACAGAGTAAAAAGTAGGTTTTTAAATTTGCTGATAATACTAAATTGGCCAAGCCTATTTCTGTTAAGAATCTTGAAGACTATATGGCAATTTAGTTTGACTTCATGGTTGTACTGAAAAAACTATTCCAGTAGCAAAATGTGTAAGGCACATCAGTAACTCAAATAAGGACTTTATGACAAGAATGGAAAATAGTTGGAGTCTATTGATAATGAAAAAGGTTATGGTGTGGCTATTAATAACAATTTGAAGTAATCAGAACAAATTATATTATAAATTGCAATGTTGTTTATAAAAGCAAGGTAGTAATAAGGAAACCTTATAATTGTTAGGCTGTTGATAATTGTATGTATTCATAACTGAAAAAACATTTACTGTTCAAAGGTTGAAAGTCCTCTCATGAGAAAGGATATTGATAAATATAGGCAGTACAATGTACGGGTACAAGGATTTGTAATTTTAAAAATAAGTATTACAAGATGAGAATAAAAGAACTAAATATATTTTCTGTAAGGAATTGTAATTCTTAAAAGTTATGTAATTCAGGTTTATAAAAAATTTTATTTTGACTTTTTCTTTTGTGGAGAGCAAATTTCAAACTAGATCATGATAAAAAGGACTAGAGGTCATAATAAGAATATTAAAAAGAAATCATTTAGACTATTTTAGAAAATACTTTTTCAATAAAAGAGTAGTTAATTTTTGTAGTGTCTTACTTCAGGATATGAAAGCTAGTAGATTACTTACAACTTTTAAATATAGGTTAGATAGGTACATGAATGATTTGGGCATAATCTAAATATATGTTCTGTTCTTTTTACTCTGCATTTATGTTTAGAGTGGACTTTGGCTTGATATTTGGTTCAGATGTTAAAAATAATTTTGTTAGGATGGTAGCTGTTAGTTACATTATTGTGTTGTATCTCTTTAGCCTAATTGCATGTATTAAAAAAACATATTGATTTTGGTAGGAATTGATAACTTGTTAATTTATTTTGTTTGTATTAACATTGAGCTTGGATTGAAAATTCTGAATTCTTTGATGGGGCAATATTTAATAGGCCCAGGTGACTTTTTACTTCCCCTGATTTTCTTTTTTCTTGAAGTTCATCTATCGATTAAATAGTATTAGGGTTTGTTTTATTATTTCATAGCTCCTAGTCCTACTTGAATTAATTTGTTAAAAGGATGAATAGGCATATATATATATATATATATATATATATATATATATATATATATATATATATATATATATATATATATATATATATATATATATATATATATATATATATATATATATATATATATATATATATATATATATATATATATATATATATATATATATATATATATATATATATATATATATATATATATATATATATATATATATATATATATATATATATATATATATACCGGATATATACCGCATCCGCAATGCGGATTCCGTATAATATATCCGCATATATATCCGCATCCGCAATAGTATATAAAAATGTAGATTGCTTTGCATATAGTAGTAAAAATTGTATCCGATCAAGTAAGTTCTCAAGAAGTTGCATTTCACTAAAACCAAGGTGTATAGTCTAACTTGATTAAAGCATACCTAAGACTTTTTAAAGTTTTAATTAAGCTAAATTATCTTCCATTTCAATAATATATATATATTATAATATATATATAATAAATAACCTATATATAAAGATATATATATATATATATATATATATATAGTATATATATATATATATATATATATATATATATATATATATATATATATATATATATATAACATGATTTCTATCCAGCTGGAGTTAGATCATGTTATAGTGCTTCTAGGCCTAATTTGAAGATTGATGAAAACACTAAAGTTATTTGCCAAGGATTTACTGGAAAGCAGGGAACTTTTCATTCCAGGCAAGCCATTGAATATGGGACAAAAATGGTTGGAGGGGTTTCACCTGCAAAGGGTGGACAGAAGCATCTGAACTTGCCAGTTTTCAAAAATGTGAAAGAAGCAAAGGATCAAACTGGTTTGTGCAATTTTTCTTAAATTTTTTTTTTTTTTAATACACACAAAGGAAGTTGATTTGAAGTAAAATTATAGTTGGGTGTTCATTTAAATATTTTTCAACTTTTAAGCTTAACATTGTTTGTTAGTTTGTTTTATAACTAAATTGTCTTGTTAAAAAAATTTTCAGATAAATTAACTTATTTAAACTATTATTATTATTTTAATTTTTTCTTTAAATCGCTGTTTTACATTGCTATATATCCCATATAAATCTAAAATAGATTGTAATGAAATCATTTCCATGAATTTTCCCTCACTTTTGAAATTTAGTTTTTGTAATTATTGGTTAAGGGAGCATTTTTTATATTATGGGAGAAATGAGTTGTTATCCTTTTATTATTGAAAAACTACAGTGAGTAGATTTTAAAATATTGACTTTGAACTCTTTTTATTAATTTTCTTTAATAGTAAATATTTTCAGGGTTTGAATTATTTAATATAGTAAATGGGGCATTTGAGATCCTTTTTTTTATGTTCAATTTGGATTATCTTTCTAGGTGCAGATGCAAGTGTTATTTATGTGCCACCACCCGGGGCTGCTCAGGCTATTATGGAAGCAATTGAAGCCGAAATTGGATTAGTAGTTTGCATAACTGAAGGTATTCCTCAGCAAGATATGGTGAAAGTAAAGCATAGACTTATTCGCCAAGGCAAAACAAGACTTATTGGACCCAACTGTCCAGGCATCATTGCTCCTGGAAAGGTTGGAAAACTTCTATTTGTTAGCTTTGTCAAATTAAGTTGTCCTATTTAAACTTAAAAATATATGTATATTTGTGTCATTACTTCCACTAAATTTTTCTTTAATTCAACATTTTATGATTAGTTTATTAATTTACAGTGTAAAATTGGTATCATGCCAGGACATATTCATCAGAGAGGTACAGTAGCAATTGTTTCTCCGCTCTGGAACTCTCACATATGAAGCTGTTCATCAGACAACGCAAGTTGGACTTGGACAGACTTTGTGTGTTGGAATTGGTGGTGATCCTTTCAATGGAACTAATTTCATTGATTGTTTAGATACCTTCATAAAGGTACTAAATATTAAAAATAAGCAATTTATTTGTTTAATGATAACTAGATCAGGATCAATGTTAATTAATAATAATTTGTGTAATAAATTCTTTGAATTTGAAATATTTAAAATTAATGAGTTATTTAAATTTTCCTAAAACTACTTTCAAATATTTATTAGAATTGACTATCAGTTCAAGTGAGAGAATTTCTCTCTGTTGTTTCCTTTAACAATTTAGCACTTTCCTTATATATATATATATATATATATATATATATATATATATATATATATATATATATATATATATATATATATATATATATATATATATATATATATATATATATATATATATATATATATATATATATATATATATATATATATATATATATATATATATATATATATATATATATATATATATATATATATATTGTAAAGGATCCAGATACTAAAGGTATAATTCTAATTGGTGAAATTGGAGGAAGTGCTGAAGAAAATGCTGCAGAGTTCTTAAAGCAGCACAATAGTGTGAGTTGCATCATTTGCTTTTGTAGCTATTTTTTCTTTTATCTCTTTTTCTTTTAAAATAAGTGTGTAAGAAATACCTTTTGATGCAATTTATTACTTATAAAATTTCTTTATCTTAATAATTATATTTATATTTATTTATTTCTTAAGTTTTTAAACTCTGAAAATAGTATTGAAAATATTGTATTATTATGCTTATGTGGTCTTTTGTATTTTTTATATTAAAAAAAGTATTCTTTATTTTTATTATAGTGGTAGGTAGTATCCAGAGTTAATTTATAATTGTAGAAAACTTCTGAAATTATTCTTTGAATTACGAACTCACATTTAGACCTTTTTTTTTTTTAACTAAATAAATAAATAATTTTATTTAATGTATGTCATATTTGTCATGAAAAGTTTGCTTTTCAGTTAAAAAAAAAAAGCTCTTTGTATTAAATAACTTTACCTATTAGGGTAGTGATGCTAAACCTGTTGTCTCATTCATTGCCGGTATCACGGCACCTCCTGGTCGCAGGATGGGTCATGCTGGAGCTATAATTTCTGGTGGAAAGGGAGGAGCAGAAGACAAAATTAAAGCGTTAGAATCGGTAAATGTTTCTTTTTATTGTTTGTTTGTTTATTTAATTGTTCAAACTCCAGACCATAATATCTCTGGATTATGCTATTATCCTTTTGATTATAAGGTCAGAGATTTAGCCTTTATTTTTTATGGGCTCTTAAATTGTCATAGTACTTAAATACAAAAAAAGATGTGTCTGTATGAATTTTTTAATCGTATACTTGAAAGTAAATATCTTTGCAGGCTGGAGTCATCGTCTCTAGGAGTCCAGCTCAACTTGGAAATTTACTTCTGAGAGAAATGAAGAGTCGCGGGGTAGCGTGAATTTGATCCTGCGGGATTTAATATCTAAAATACAATTGTTATGGATGGTTTCGTTGGTAATTTATATATATACTCTTTATTTATTTGATTCGAAAGAAGAGCATACGAGAAAGCAGATCCAATTTTTCCTCTTTTTATAGACTTTATCAATGTAGTATGCATATATTATTCAAACTCTTTATATAAATTTTTATTATTAAAGAAAATTTGATATTTAATTTTATCAAGTTGGTTATACATCTGTTTGTAATTATATGTAAATGTAAATAATTTTTAAAACTTGTTTCTTTTCGGTAGATTTCTTTCTTTTTATCCCAAAATTGATTTCCCCAAACTGAATTCTCCAACTGAAGAGCTATGTTAAAAAAAAAAAATAATAATAATTTATTTACCAATATTATGTTGTGCATACAGCAATGAAGTTAAAGGTGAATGGATAGGTCCAGGATCATAAGGACTCGTCGAATCCTATTGATATGACTTATTTGGGCTGACTTGCGAGATGCCCTATGCAAACACTGGTGAACTTTTTAATTTTTTTTTCACGTTAAAGACTTAATGTGCATTCGAAATGTTTCTTTATTTTTTGCATCAATACCTACGTAATGTGATGGGAAAATTACTAAAACCCTAGTAAGAGATAAAGAACATTATTTTCCAAAACTTTATAGTATTTGAAACGAGAGAGAGAACGGTGTTGTTCTGTTGTCGTCCTACTATTCCTGGTATATATAAATCTATTTTACTAATCCCAGCATTTTTTGGGCAACAGCTTAAATAAATTCTGGCGTATATACTAGTCACGGAAAACTACACCCCTGGATTATTAAGTTGGACAGTCTGAACAGAATACAACTGAAAAACAGACCACCAAAAAAAATCTATTAAATCTATTTTCGATTGAAATTTGTCAAATTTTCTAAGCGATATTAAAATCTCATATAAGCACATAAAAGATCACTTGAAGAAATGCCACCAAATTGGCCTCAAGAGTCTTTTTAGCTTATTTGGGATGCTAGATTTTCTGGCTCAATTTATAGAAATTGAAATTATCCTTTCCTACTTTAATTTTTATTAGCATTTGTTTTAAGAAGAAGAAGCAGTAGTAGACATTTATTTTTCAATTATTTAACACGTAAAAGTTTGAAAATAAAGGACAATTAAAAACACACACACACACACACTATATATATATATATATATATATATATATATATATATATATATATATATATATATATATATATATATATATATATATATATATATATATATATATATATATATATATATATATATATATATATATATATATATAATAAAATAATATAAACCGACCACCATTTTTTCCTTGCACGAGCCGCCATCTGCCAGTAGCCAGGGAAATCAGGCCAGACTGGTGCAGTAAGTCCAGGAACTACCTTTGTCCGTCCATGGGCTTCCTAATGACATTTTTAAAATTAGATATAAAAGCAATTCCAAAAAATTATGTATCCTTTGAGAGTTTCTGTACGTCAATCTTTTAACTAATACAGAGACGTTTGGTTCCTTTTTGAGAAACGGATATCATTTACTAGTATTGTCAACGTATCTGACCAAAGGAACAAAATAAACTCCTTTTACAATCGAATAGATGTTAATTAGCTTAAAATTTCATGTTTTCACTTTATTCATTTATTTATTTTTAATAATAATAATAGATTAGATCCAAAAGCAAATTTAACACTTTGCAAACTAATTTTTATCTTCCATAAAAGGGTCGACCTATATATATATATATATATATATATATATATATATATATATATATATATATATATATATATATATATATATATATATATATATATATATATATATATATATATATATATATATATATATATATATATATATATATATATATATATATAATAAGACCAAAATTAACTCACCATCTACAATTTATCAGTTGGAAGGGTTGTAGGGTAATGGGAGTGCCTGTGTGTGGAATTGTGTGCCCGCATCTACCCAAATAATGCAGTTTAGCATCGTTGGACGTGCCGTAGGTGCGTTATCGACGGAAATGTGGTAAAAGGACAAACCAGCTAAATTCGGTGAGTGACGTGTGGGGAGAGGGAACGTCATGGGTATACCGGGTATCGAGAGTATTCAACCGTTAACGTTTGTGCAAGTAATATGAATAGGTTAAGACAGAGTTTGACACGCGACGACTGTATGACAATCACAAAACTGACAACTGAAGGGTAAGGCCAACGCCAATTGGACCGACGGTTCGGGGTCTCACATACAACCTTCGGAAGATTCCTTCATAACTTCGAGTTAACAAATGCTCACACCAGGCAGTATGACCAAGGTAGACCACCGGCAGCAACTGCGTAGAAGACAGATATATATGGTTAATGGCAGCTCGCGATCGACATGTAGCAAATAGCAAAATGTGACCATTGTGCCAAGCTGCAGGCTCTCCATCAGACCCTTGTTAGCACGAATACCATTCGACGTCGCCTCACGGAATGGATACCACTCACGGATCCCGGCAAAAGGCCCCCGCTCACCAGGGAGCACCGAAGAGAAAGGATAGCTTTCGCACAACAACACCTAAACCCCATCGAGTAGCTGTGGGACACACCAAAAAGGCAGCTGCGACGGCTAAAACACCAGCCACACAGTCTTAACGACATGCGACAAGCGGTAACTAAATTGTACTCCTATGGGAGGAACTGCTATAGGAAACCATCCAGGATCTGATCTCCAGCATGCATCAACGGTGTTTAGCTGTCATACGTGCAAGGGACAGATGGCATGCACATACACCCTGCAGGTTTGCACCGCACCATACTTATATTTCCACGGTCTCCCACGGTGGGGCACCACATTATCTTATTATGCATATGTGCTGTATATTAGCAATGTTACTACCAGTTTTGTATGTTTCAGTTTCCTCCTATTGACGTTTGTTCCAGTGGTGCATTAATTTTGCTCTTATATATATATATATATATATATATATATATATATATATATATATATATATATATATATATATATATATATATATATATATATATATATATATATATATATATATATATATATATATCCCAAAATATAAGGATTAAATAATATTTCATTTATATAATTCCTTCAGAAAAAAATTAGATACAATTCATTCTACTCCCATCAGTTTTGACTTCTATGAAGGCAGATTACTATTTTTCTGTAAAATTTTTATTAAAAAATAAATTTAAAAGTTAGACTAAATTTGTCTGAAATTTTCAAATGGAAAACAATAATGCGAGAAATATTGAAAATTTTCAGATATTGAAAATTTTAAACTACTCGATTTTCGTTAACAATTTGTATTTTAATATCCCATGTTTAAATAACTCATGTTTAGTCATATTTATGCCATGACAATTTTATTGTTGGTTATTGCCGCTCATTAAATTTCTAAATGTTTGATGCCTAATATAGTCATCTTTCGTATTTCCTTCAATTATTATCTACAGCGAAAGATTTTCTTTCTACACAGTCTCATCCATTGTCTCACTCGCCTGACCCCAGATTTAACTGCTGTGCTCAAACTTACATGTACTCTACTGGTAATGTCTGGAACACACTTCCTTTATCTAGCTGTTTTCCCAACTTCCTTTGACTTGAACACTTTTAAACGCTGTGTATCGGGACATGTCGGCCACTAACGACCAGATTTCCGATATTTTCCCAAACTCTGGTGGAAATTGGTAGGTCTCTGGCCTTAGTCCACCATAGGATATATATATATATATATATATATATATATATATATATATATATATATATATATATATATATATATATATATATATATATATATATATATATATATATATATATATATATATATATATATATATATATATATATATATATATATATATATATATATATATGGTGAAAAGCTTTGCTTTTTACCCATTGATAGTCTTTATTACAAAATAGCCCATTCTTCTTATGTCTTGGTGTTATTAAATTTCAATTTTGATATATTATTATTATTATTATTATTATTATTATTATTATTATTATTATTATTATTATTATTATTTCATTATATATAATAGTTAATGAATTCGTATACTTTAAAAATAGAATTTGTAAAATTTTGTTCACTTTGAATCTCTCTCTCTCTCTCTCTCTCTCTCTCTCTCTCTCTCTCTCTCTCTCTCTCTCTCTCTCTCTCTCTCTCTCTCTCTCTCTCTCTCTCTCTCTCTCATCTATATATATATATATATATATATATATATATATATATATATATATATATATATATATATATATATATATATATATATATATATATATATATATATATATATATATATATATATATATATATATATATATATATATATATATATATATATATATATATAGTTTTTTTTTTTTTTGTGTGGTTGTGTGGGGGAGGGAGGGAAATAAATGTGTTTTCGTATAATACAGGTGTGATTTCATAAATTGCAGTAAAAGTAGATATGAAAAATAAGATTTTTATTTAAGAACTTATATATTATTGCAATTTTTTCTTTTGAAAGGTTTTAAACTAGTTTTATCTAAAGATCTTTACAAATATATACATTGTATATTGTCTAATAACGTACAATAAATAATTTGATTGAAAAAAAAAAAAAAAAATTCTTTTGCTTTCGAATATTTTAGTTTGCCTTATAAGCATGAAAGAAGAAAATCGTCAATGAGTCACTTTTTGAAGTTTTACGATTCGGCACATTCTTTTTACAGGGTCAGTCATATTCATAGACTTTTGGTCATATTGCAAGGGGATAGTACAGTGTAATATAACAACATATATCATGGTAAATATATATACTCCTAGTGTCAATATTTTGTTATCATAATATATTTGAAGTTGTTTTTGTTATATTTTTCACATTTATTTATTCCAGGCTGCTTTCACCGAAGATCAAATTATAGGTAAGTTGACTTTTACCTTCCTCTGATTTATAGCCCTTTTTGGAAAACCATCTGTTGATAATAGTTTTTTTAATTTTAAGTATACAAGTATTTTTTTTTACTTAAGCGTAAGAAAATAAGAAACAGTTCAAAGACACTTGTGTCAATTACTGACTATCCATTCCCACAGGTGACAGTTCCCAAGTTCATGGATGCAATTTTAAGTTAAAAAAAATAATAATCATAATGTACAAGTAATGATTACTATACCTATCTACAGTTTCGAAATTTCAATTGGCAAAACCCCACTCATAGCTGGGACAAAATAAAAGAAATTATTAAAGTAAGGGAACATATGAACCTAAGAAAAATAGATTTAGTAAGAAGATACAAGGGAGTATCAGACTGTTCTAGATAAGTAGATAAGTTTCCAACCCAAATATATTTAGGGCATACAAAATGCAAAATATATAACCCAAATTACACTATAGGAATAAAACCTGTAATGGAAAACTACTACAACCATTCTTATTATCATTTAACAAAGTAAAAGTAAATTTATTTTCCAATTAAAATTGTAGTTTTAGTATATGTTAATTACTCAAATGTAATTTTTTTTTTTTTTTTTTAATTTTTTATACCACCACTGCTCATGGTATAGCCCTATTTAAGGAGGGGGTTTTAAAGAATCTCTTCTAGGGGTAAAGATCTGGATGTGTGTAATGAAAATTCAGCCTCTTCAGTGTAGATTTTAAGTTGTGTAGGCCTAATTCTTACAGTTTTGATATGATTGATTGAAGTTTGAATAAAAGAATAGATTTTGACATTTTAAACCTCATACTGATTACTTAAAATTTAATAATTTTTAATTTTGCTATCTTAAAGTTTAATTTTTTCTTTTTTTTTATTAATGCTAAATTTATGAACTTTTCACAAGCTTAAAATCTCTACTTCACAAACTCATCTTAAGCAAATTTTCTCTTCTTTCTCTAATCCTGAAGGTAACAAGTTCTCCTGAGTTTTAATTCTCTTTCCATTAATTCCTTTTCTGGTTTCTTCTCTTCCATGCTGATTTTATTGCGACTTGTTTGAACAACATCCATATCAATAATAATAATAATGAATCGTTTGATTAGACTATAGTCATACCACATGTGGTTAACGTTAATAACTAACTTCTGCCTCCAATTAAGCCTTGTCATGATATATTTAATACCCATTAAACAAAAGAATCAACTGTGATGTGTTTCACAGATTTGATATATATATATATATATATATATATATATATATATATATATATTATATATTGATATTGCCGTTTACCGTGGCTCAAACGGTAAAGTGATTGACTACGTGCTTGAGGGCGCCGGTTCGATCCCACTTCGGGATCCTAGGTATATGCTACCTAAAGTTCCTCTCCTCGATAGGGCAATATGAGATGTGAACTTTTAAAAAAAAAAAAAAAATATATATATATATATATATATATATATATATATATATATATATATATATATATATATATATATATATATATATATATATATATATTATATATATTTAATTAAATTTAATAATATAAGTAGTTTGTACCATTATGTACATATTTACTGTATAGCTTCATTAAATGATAATTTGTTTTTGCACCAATGACAAAAATAATTTTGTGCTTACCAAATGCTTTGGAGATAAAGCCGAAGATGGAATTTATAAAGTGCCAGTGTTAATTTTATTCAACAGTGATAATTTTTTTAATTTCTTTATTGGAGAGAAGCGCCTTTACACATCTAAAACAGTCAGATATTAAATCATTTTTAAACGGAGCAACATAATTTCACTTTAAATTTTATATACTATTTATAAGCTGAATATTGGTGGAATGAAAAAATTAAATGCTGTGATGGTGAATTTTCTCTTAAGTATTGTGGAGAAAAGAGAATCATTTAAGTTTTATTTTCATGATATTTTGATCAAACATTTCAATTTGTGTTGTTATTAATTGCCATAAATGGAACTACCTTAAACTGATATATATATATATATATATATATATATATATATATATATATATATATATATATATATATATATATATATATATATATATATATATATATATATATATATATATATATATATATACACAGTAGTGAGACCAAAATCTTATCAACTTGTTCTCTGCTCAGTAAAAAAATTTGACAACTGGTTCACTTTCCTGAAAAAGTTTTAACCAACTGCAAACTGGATCCAGTTCACCATATATATATATATATATATATATATATATATATATATATATATATATATATATATATATATATATATATATATATATATATATATATATATATATATAGACTTCCAGGAAGCTTTCAGTATTTTTGATCAAAAAGGAGATGGCAAAATACAAGTTACCCAAATAGGAGATGTTCTTCGAGCTCTTGGTCAGAATCCAACTGAAGCAGATGTTAAGAGACTTTCTCATCAGCACAGACCAGGTAATATATATGTGTATTAAACAAGTATTCACTAATTTGTCTTAATACTTTAAAATCTCATGCATATTACAACATAAGAGGTTTAAATTAAATATACATGACATATTTCAAATTTTCAGATTTTTCACTTTGTTTCATTATTTTCATTCATTCTTTTGTTTCAATCATGAAGTTATTATTTTTCCCCAATGTCAATAATATATATATATATATATATATATATATATATATATATATATATATATATATATATATATATATATATATATATATATATATATATATATATATATATATATATATATATATATATATATATATATATATATATATATATATATATATATATGGGATGGAGTGAAGTATCGGTATCGGTATCGGTATATATAGGTATCAGGTTCCTTTTGAGTATCGGTATCGGCAAAAAAATTTGTATAGGAGTAAAGTATCGGTATCAGTAGTGGTATCGGTAGTAGTATCGGCAAGTATCGGCATATTTTCAGGTATCGGGTATCTGCTTCGGGGAATTTTTAGGTATCGGTAAAAATTTTGGTATCGCTCCATCCCTAATATATATATATATATATATATATATATATATATATATATATATATATATATATATATATATATATATATATATATAATATATATATATATATATATATATATATATATATATATATATATATATATATATATATAAAGAGGAGCGAATCAGTTTTGAAGTGTTTCTTCCAATTATGCAAAGTATTTCCCGTCAAAGACCTGTAGACACAGCAGATGATTTCATTGAAGGATTGAGACACTTTGATAAAGACGGGAATGGATACATATCATCAGCAGAACTTAGACACTTGCTTACACATTTAGGTAAGACCCTTTTTTATTATTTTTTTTTTTTTTTTAAATCTTTCGAAGAGAAAATTTCTTTAGTTATTTTATTATTATTATTATTATTAACTCCAATCATTTCACACAAAAAAAATAGTATTGAGTCAATAGTCATTATTTATTATTCATGAAAGTCTTAAAGAATATATCATAGTAGAAATGATTTTACAAATGGAATTTTAAATCCATGGAAGGAAAAATTATTCAGAATAAACTCCGTTAATGTTAAAGGTTTACTTGAAGAACATCTTTTCTTAATTTTCTTGCGTAAAGATATAATAAAATAAAATTAACTTTTTAGCAGGTTAAAAAGTTATCTTCTGAAAATAGATATATATGTATTTGGTATTTTTTTTATTTTATTTTTTATGCATATAAGCTGAAAATATTTATTTACCTAATTGTTCTATGTTATCAGCCTTAAGAAAATTTTGATTTATTACAATCTATTGTAATGAACTAGTAAAATGTTTTGCCAATAATTTTTTTTTTTTTTTTTTTTTTTTTCAATTAAATTTTAAATGAGACAAGGATTGTAAAGTCAGTAGAAACTCGTACTTAAAATTAGTTACTAGTGGAAGAAAGTTAGGAATGATTTTAAATTTTACAATGAGAAATGCTCATTTGGAAATGATTATATGAAATTATATATATATTTTTTTTTTTTTTAAAATAAAAGTTCACATCTCACGGGCATTGCCCTATTCGAGGAGAGGAACTTTTCTAGGTAGTATATACCTAGGATCCCGAAGTGGGATCGAACCGGCGCCCTCAAGCACGTGAGTCAATCACTTTACCGTTTGAGCCACGGTGTATATATATATATATATATATATATATATATATATATATATATATATATATATATATATATATATATATATATATATATAATATATATATATATATATATATATATATATATAATATTTTTTTTTTTTTTTTTTTTTATATACACCTTCTCACCCCTGTTTGAGGTAACCACACTTCGCTAATGAAGCCTCCCGCCGCAGTCGGTCTCGACCAGAGATCTTTCAAAGAAGTGATGCCCCATATATATATATATATATATATATATATATATATATATATATATATATATATATATATATATATATATATATATATATATATATATATATATATATATATATATATATATATATATATATATAACAAGGATTAACAACAAATTGTAAAATTGAATTTAATTCGTGTCATCATCAAAGTTGCATTGGAAATACTTAGAAAGAATTCTTTGCCTACAAATATTGATTATATGAATGTTAAATATTTCATTAGCTGCATAAGGAAAGTTTCAGTAGATGTGGCAGCATTGAAGAGAATGACTATGTATTTTGTCTTTCCTTTCTTAAGAATCTATCAGTTAAGAAACTATAGAAATATATAGATTGTTATTATTGCTTTTGATCAATAATAATAATAATAATAATAATAATAATAATAATAATAATAATAATCCTTTCTATGTCACTAGGTGAAAAACTTTCAGACGATGAAGTTGAAGCTCTTCTTGCTGGTCAAGAAGATTCTCAGGGAAATGTTAACTATGAGGAATTTGTTCGGAATGTTCTCCAAGGGTAAAAATACCCAACCCAAAGTTCAATCTTTGCTTCCTTATTTATTTCTCTGAATGATTTGCCATTTAATGATATATTGTTCTTATATAAAACTTTAAAATTGATACTGTGCTCTTTGAATAGGAAATATTCATTTGTATGTTTTATATAGTTTTTTTTTTTATTGCAGAAATATCAAAAATCATTAGTTGTTGTTGTTAATAGTTGCAAATTAATTATATATAAATATAGTTTCAGTGAATTTTTAAAAAATAATAATTTTCTAAATTTATATTTTTTTATGAGAATTATTGTATTATTAGGGTTTAGGTTATCCTACTTATATGTATTTATGTACCTATTTAAAAGCTTTTCTTTTTTCTTCTGATGTTTTGCTTTACTAACTTATTCTTTTTATTACCTCCGATTTTAGGTGCTTTTTTATTAATGCTTTTGAAATATGTGCCTTATTTATGGTAATCTACATTCCATACTTTACTATAAATAAATTTCTTGCCAAAATATTCGTATGAATTTACCATTATTCTTATATTTAAATTTTGGGATGAAAACTAATAAATGTGGATAAATAATTTTAATTTGAGTTTGTGATTTATCTTTATTTAATATAAATATGGTTATAGTAGTTTGATGACCAAATTTCCTTATTAAATTACTATGTATTCAGTTATAAATTTTACAGTATTAAATCAGTTGTTAGTTTTATAAAAATTACGATTTTACTGGTTATGGTGTATATCGATGTATGCTTTAATGATTTGTTAAATTATATAATCAAAAGGAAGTCTTCTAGACACGTAGTTTATTTCCATTTTCTAATATTACATACATTTAAATTTAGGACTGTGGAGCTTTGAATAAAGTATACATTTCTCCAATCTTTTAAAAATGTTTGATCCTTTCTCGGGCTTAAGATGTCCAAACTCTTAACTCCAGCTTTATAGTCGTACGGCTTTTGGTTTCGGTTCCACTAAAATTTCTGCATCAAATTTTAGAAAAGAAGCCAAAAAAATCATCAAAACAAATGTGAAGGTGCGAAGCCGCCACCTATAAAGAAAAGGAAGGGTGAAAAAGTTAGACAAGTTCAAATTTTCTTTCTTGTTCTTATACACACACAAGCAAGCATTCGCTCTTCCTCCGGATTACTACTACGTGCTATTATCACCGAGCTTTCTATGCGTTATCTCGTAAGTGTGTTTCCCTCTGGGACGACTGTTTAAATCCTTTTGTGGCGTGATTTCATGTCTGTTGGAGCACTTATTGAATTCGAACCACCGCTTACCCATCCTGCAGCAAATGGGGATGGTCGAGCGCTCCTAGTGTCAGCTGAAGGCATTACCTGATACTCTTAAACAATGGACTAAAGCTCTCCTCTTCGTTCTAGTTATTCTCTACTTTTAAGGAAGATCTTCACTGTGCTTCAGCTGAGCTTGTCTGCACCTCTGTCTCCCCGGTGAGTTTGTTTCTTCTTGATCTTCTAACCATTTCACATATCCTCGTGGAAACCAGCAGTGACACTTACATAAAACAGACAGTCTTTTCATTCCGAAAAACCTTTCTACTTGCACTCACGTTTTTGTCTGCCTCTACGCAACTTTTGTTTTTTTTTATGCTCGTTACGAGGGACCTTTTCAGGTTTTAAGTTGTCGAGAGAAGACCTTTCTCACCCAAACAACCTACTTGGATGGAGGTTGTCAATATTGATAAATTGATACCTGCCTTCGAGTCGAATCTGGACATTCCAGATGACTGACGATTCTCCTTCTCCGACACTTGTAACATTTCCAACACCATTTGTTTGGACCATCCTACTCCTCCTCCACCTTCTTTTCCACATATGCCTCCGTCTGCTGCACAGCCTCTTTCTTTTTCAGATGTTCTGACACCTTGCATCCGCTTCGAGGCACTATTCAATAATGATAAATATTTATAATCACCATTATAATTATTTACAACGAACATTGATCGAACTAGGTATGTCCGGGTAGTACATTTTCCTGTTCGTTATTGGTAGTCTTCTGTCCTACCATACCTTTCCGGAGGGGTTATTGTATGCGATTTGAATGTATTCGCATATTTAATTTCACTTCCGCAATTCGTAGTTTTTTTTCCCCCACAATTCACTAATTTTTAACAAAAAATATTCTTAAACGAAACTACTGCTTTGTGCCAAAGTTTGTTTTTCACTGAGTTTTGTGTTTTCTACCTGTGTACACTTATTTACAAGATCTGCTTATTTAATTTACAGGCGCAAACTTATGTGCTTTTACAATTTCTAGTATGAGCTATCTGGATTATATAGTTCTTGTAAACAAGGTCATGCTTTCGTTGCTCAATCCACTTAGGTACTCGTTCACTACAGGGAATCATCGGAGTTTTCAGTAGCAATCGGAAAGTTAGGTTCTTATATGTTCTTTGTACTCAGCTGGATTTTCTTTTCCAATTATTGTTCATAATGAAAGGACACCAAAGAAATATTCGCCTACCGTCTTAATTATCCTTCAGTACCAAAGAACAATGATCAAATTATAGATCTGAATAATATTCTCCTATAAGAAATTTCACTTCCACAGGGAACATATGCCAGCCCTTTTAGTCTCATCTCACGTTTATTTTAAAAACAACATATCACTCTTGTAGTTCTAAATTTACTATATCTAGCATACCGATATTCTTTTAAATTTCTTAGATATGGTCCGGACTTAGAAATTTGTGCACATAATTTATTACATATGCTTAATATAATTTATTGGGCTTTAATCAATTAAATTCATTACAAAGCATATATATATATATATATATATATATATATATATATATATATATATATATATATATATATATATATATATATATATATATATATATATATATATATATATATATATATATATATATATATATATATATATATATATATATATATATATATATATATATATATATATATATATATATATATATATATATATATATATATATATATATATATATATATATATATATATATATATATATATATATATATATATATATATATATATATATATATATATATATATATATATATATATATATATATATATATATATATATATATATATATATATATATATATATATATATATATATATATATATATATATATATATATATATATATATATATATATATATATATATATATATATATATATATATATATATATATATATATATATATATATATATATATATATATATATATATATATATATATATATATATATATATATATATATATATATATATATATATATAGTATATATATATATATATATATATATATATATATATATATATATATATATATATATATATATATATATATATATATATATATATATATATATATATATATATATATATATATATATATATATATATATATATATATATATATATATATATATATATATATAGGAAGTATAAAATCGCTGCGTTCATATATATATATATATATATATATATATATATATATATATATATATATATATATATATATATATATATATATATATATATATATATATATATATATATATATATATATATATATATATATATATATATATATATATATATATATATATATATATATATATATATATATATATATATATATATATATATATATATATATATATATATATATATATATATATATATATATATATATATATATATATATATATATATATATATATATATATATATATATATATATATATATATATATATATATATATATATATATATATATATATATATATATCTATATATATATATATATATATATATATATATATATATATATATAATATATATATATATATATATATATATATATATATATATATATATATATATATATATATATATATATATATATAATATATATATATATATATATATATATATATATATATATATATATATATATATATATATATATATATATATATATATATATATATATATATATATATATATATATATGACTTTTATACAACCTCACCCTTCTTGTTCCTGTGACATAAATCGATGAACTTTGGTTAAAAAGTAATAAAAAAGGAATTAATTTGATTTAGAATTGAAAAAGGTCATCCTAGCGAACCGAATATCGATTTCATTATATACTACGCGTGCAGCGTACAAATCAAACTATTTCAGAAGCGTTATTTTCAAATTCGAACAATGTAATTGTATAGTACATTAGTACATTTTAACTTTTGAGGTATTTAGCAGTTTCTTTCAATAGCATAACATGCATAATTAACAATAAATATGCAAATATAAACGTTCTAAATATTATTTGGATTCTATGAAATGCAGAAATCCTTGAAAGACCTAAAAACAGTTCTGTAACTGCTCTCCTAAGAATTAATAAAAATAATAATACAATAAATAAAAACTCGCCAACAAAAATGTTTTCCAAAAGTTAAAATAAAAAGGGAACATGGGGATTTACCGTTTCCAAGATAAATTTTACTTGGATAAAAGCTTTTAGTGAAAGCTATTAATGTAAAAATTTCTTATAAAACAGAGAAATTTAGCCAATGTAGGACATAGCATTTCTCAACTCAAGCAAAGAATCCTCAAATTCTGTACAAAATATTAGGTTCTTGTTTTAAAATAGTAAACGTCAAGTCAAGATAAATTAATTCACCAATAAAATAATAATTTAAAAGTATAAATACAGTAAAAAAAAAAAAAAAAAAAAATTAAAAAAAATAATAAATATAAAATATATATATATATATATATATATATATATATATATATATATATATATATATATATATATATATATATATATATATATATATATATATATATATATATATATATATATATATATAGTATATATATATATATATATATATATATATATAATATATTACATATCCATTCAACATGTACAAATATCTATATAATGAAAAAGATTGCGAGGTATTTAGGATAATGACAACATAATATGGAATTACTGTATTGTTGAACAAAATAAATCTAAGCTGAAATTTCTCGATTCGTTTTACAGACGTCAGAATTAAAGATCTTCATTTAATTGCCTGTTCTGCACAGTGATATGTTCTAGGAATATCAAGTCTCGATTTCGGAGGTTGACCATAGGTTATATAATCTATATAATCTTTGGGTTGACGAATTTTTTTTTTGTGCTCATTCTTCTTTTGCTAGGGTAGACAGTTTTGGACTAGCAGTCTTCTCGGTTGTATATTTTGATATAACATTTTGTCTTCACTGCATTTATAGCCACTCCATTTTGTTTTTTGGTGAAGTCAAACACTTCATGCAATTGATCATATTTTCCTCGTATTACGCAATCATCGTAGGTGTTCATCACTTTAACCAGGTTTGCTTGCATAACTTGAATTGATAAAATGTGGAAATTTTAATTTTTTCTGCCATAAACTTGTTATTTTCGCAATTTCCTTTACAAGCTCTTTTCTACCTTTGATGGATATTCCAAGGAATAGATAGCGACAAACATCTGTGAGTTTGAATGTTATCCTGCAGTTGCTTTCTAATGAATGTTCTTCTAATTGAACAGCTCTTCTTTTCCTATTTGATTCTTGAAATCTTACTATATTCTTGCAGGATGGTTGTTTTCGTTGCAGGAACCCTTTTCTTATGAGACATTATGATTGAAAAAAAAGTACATGTAGAATGTAGATCTTTTAAAAAGGCAGTTAGCGTTACTCATTCACAACGCTTCTATACTCTTATAAATAATTGAACTAAAACAATCGATTTAAAAATATTAATTTACAAAACAAAACACACTTTTCCAATGAGTCTTAGCCAACTGACGACCGCACCAGTGCTCGCACTTATATAAGGTAACCGAGAATGTGAGCGGAGCCATAGAAAATACAAATAGCATTTCAGACTGTTCGAAACTGTCCATGAAAGATGCAGAAGGATTCAGAAAGTCATGACGCTGCTACCTATTTATATACGACTTTGAGAATTTCTTGTTTCGTGTGACTTTTAAAAAAAAATCTAAATCTCATTAAACCTTTTTCAAAACGTTTTAACAATAAATAACCCTTCATGTTAAGTGTTGCCATTCGAAAGATTTAGTGGATTTTTTAAAAAGATATAGTGTTCAGTATAAGGCTTATTAGCTTATTACCAAATTTCTAATGATATATATATATATATATATATATATATATATATATATATATATATATATATATATATATATATATATATATATATATATATATATATATATATATATATATATATATATATATATATATATATATATATATATATATATATATATATATATACGCTTCCCTTTTAGTATCACTGTTACAATAAAGTTTGAACACTGCTTTATTTCGATTATTTTACTTTCTATATGTATGCTCTCATCTTTAATTTGCTTGATTCTTTAACTTTTGATAGTTCGTGCTCTATCGTTATTCTTTCAATACTCTACCGATAAGTATTAAAACATTATTCCATCTTTAACTTTCCCTAATTATTTTACTTAAATACTATTCTGAAAAGCCATCTTTCTGGGTATGTCGAAACTAATCCTAGACCATATATCCTAAATTTATGAAGAATTCTTAGAAAGAGAAATCAAATGTCTTTTAAAATCTGTTTTTCAATAATTATAGATATATTAAACCACTGAAGAACTCTTTTTTAATTAAAAATTATAAAACTATAAGTTTAGTTTAAAATGAATGTAAAGTTTATTTTCTTTGTAAGCTTTTCTTCGTGTTTTATAGGCATAGCAAAATTTCTCTTCGACTATAATTTTGCTAATAATCATGGATTTTTATTATTATAACGATCGATGAATGTATCTTTTAAAAAGAAGAAAAGGTAGCAGTTAGGTGCCATAATGTTTGTTTACTTTAGTCCTAATTCCCTGAAATAAAATAAATTGTTTTAAAAATTTTATTGTTAGTATTGTTTTATATTTTTAGCTTACTTATTGTTTGAATATCTACCCTGATTTTTGTATTTTAAATTTTCAAAAGTTATATTATTAGAATTATAAGAAAAAAAGTTTTTTAATAAATAAAACTTTCGTATCACGTGACCAGCTTTTCCCATATATGGAAAAGAGTTCCTAGAAACGTGCGTGTGTTCGGGTGGATCGATTTCGTAGAATTAGATTTTAGCAATCATTGCAATTTAAATAAAGTAGGTTTGTTATTGAATTTTAGTGATAGTTGCAATAACTGTAGCCCATATTAAGGTAGGATTGTGTTTGTTTTATTTGTCTAGTTAAGATTTTTAAATGTAATGTTTATGGCTTTGTGTTTAGATATCAGCTTGACCTATTGATAGGGTTCGAGATATATTTAGGCCTATATAACAAACTATTAAAACAATATTTTTATCTGTGTTGAATAAAGTATTTAGAGTAATGGTAGCAGATACTATCTTTCCAAAAGAAGTGTTTTTGGTTGTGTACTTTTTGGAATTTTGTTAAATAAGCCAGCTTATTTAACAAAAAAATATTTCTCAAAAACTTAACATTTTATGTGAATAAGCTATTAATTGGTTCTGAATATTTTGTCTTTAAATTTAAAATTGGTTATTATGCATGATTGTCTCTTACCTGGTATTTAGTTGCTATTCAAATATAAACTGGAAATATTTAGTTATTCAAAATATAAACTGAAAATGTAATGTATATTGAAAAAAAAGGATAAAAATGGGTTGGAAAATCAAATTCAATTTTTAAAATAGTTAAAGTACTCAAAATCCTATTTTAAAACATAATTATATGACTATACCGAATGTGCCTACATCTTAGTTTAACTATATAGGTAGAGAAAGATATCACAAAAATTATTGATATTTCATAACGTTGTTGCTAGATAATTGAAATACTTAAAAAGTATATTTTAGGTTAGGCCTATTTGGCCTATTTGTTGGCTGTTAGCTCACATTTACACTTAAAATCAAGGTTAGTTTAAGTCAAACTAGTTTGTTAGATTTAATAATTTATATACCTATATTAGTTGATATACTTTCCAATTAACTTCCTCCACCCAATTTCGTTATTAGATGAAAGCCAAGCTTTATGATATTCAAAATCTAATTTTACTACCTTAAGTTTATTTAAATTACTGAATTTGGTTTTCAACCCATTTTTATTATTTTTCTTCATTAAAGATTACATTCCCAGTTTATATTTTGAATAACAACTAAATATCAGGTAAGAGACAAACCATGCATATTTACCTTAAAATTTCTTAAATTTTTATTTCAGGGGACAATGTCTCTTTGGAATAGGGCTCAACAGTTACCTCCAGACCTATTGCGACAAGTGTATGGGGAAACATTTCCAATTGAAGTGAGACATTACTTAGCATCATGGATTGAAGACAATTTGAGACAGTGGTAATTAGTTTGGTTTCTGTTTTTATTGTATATTACATAGTTATTTTCTATTCATCCACAGTCTTTCTTACAATTTAGGCTAGTGTTATTTTTGTAAGATTTTTTTTTTTTTTTTTATAATAGCTTCTTAAATCATTCAATTCCTATTCAACATGGCAGTTAAGTTTTCAAAGTAATTTTTTAGTAAATTAGGCTGTTTTCTATTCATCCATAATCTTACTAAATATTTATTTACACCAATTTTATACGGGTTAATGATTTGCACATTAATTTAGTGTAAGGACCTGATAACCAATTTTCACTTTTTCTAAAGAGCACTCCAAATGTATTTAAATGAGGAATAAACGAGATAAAAAGTGGTCGCCAAGACCAATAAAAATTTATTGATATAACAAATATCTATAATTTACACAAAAGATCTTTGTTTAATACACATAACACTCCTTTCACTACTTTTATATACAATAAATATATTAAAATAGCCATAACTACTATAATTTATTAAATATAGTATCAAAACTTAAATATATGTATTTTTTTAACCATAAACTTAAAAATAATAATAATAAGCAATAATAAATAATCATTTTTAATCCCTACTTTCTAATAATACATTATACCTTCAGAAATATTTGTTTGCGAACAATATTCATCTACCATATATTCAAATTTTTCAGTGTTCACCATGTTAGGCCTAGTTGCTGACTCATTAGCTTAGGTTTACTTTCAATTCCAGGTTAAGATAAATCAAACTAATTTGTTAGATCTAATATTTTATTGGTAATTGTGTAGTTCAACTGAGCATTTTTTTTCCTAATATATTGAAACTGAAGATAAAATGATTTGAAATTTTTTTTCCGGTAAATTGAGGCACAAAAAACTTTTTATACACTAAAAAATATGAAAAATACAATTAGCAAAGAGTAATAAGTACAATCATTTAACAACTCATTGTACAACTTTAATGGTGTTTTATCATCTGGCTATCCATTACCAGGTTGCTGTATCAGCGTCAGAGTTTAGTTTATAGGTATTTCAGCTAAAAAATAGTAAAAAAAAAAAAAAAAAAAAAAAAAAAATTTTTTTAGTTGATATATTAAGTACAAAGATGAAATATAATGAAATTGGGCATATTAAATTGATTAGAGTCTGCTTGTGAGGTTAGGCGTATTTGCTGGCTTTAGGCATACATTTACTCTTCAAGTCTAGGTTAGGTTAAGTTGAACTAGTTTAATAATAAAAATTATTATGGAAATATTAAATAAATCTTTCTCAGTACATCTATCACAGACTTTTTATGACATTCATTAATTTTTTGGCAATCATACATACATAGAAGTGATGTTAGAACTACAGTCTGTGTCAATGATAATTATTGTAGTAAGGAAGTGTAAGAGGAATATTCAAGCTCATATAACTAATATACTATGTGCTCTCAATAATTCATGTTATAATCTTTGTCAGCACTATTGATTTTATTTGTCATTTTATTACATTTGCAATGTTTTCTGCAAAAATGGTGGAAATGGGTTATCAGACTCTTATACTAAACAATTACTATTTGCACAGTAGGATGGTTTTATTAATATTTTCTAACATATATGTTTTTCGAGTTGGCTGATTCATACTCAACATTGCAGTTTTGTTCGCAAAATGTTAACCTGATACAAGATTTTTTTTTTTATATTCTGTTGTAAGAGAATTGTAAGCCATTAAAAAAAAAAAAAAAAACTTTTTATTTTTAAATTAGGTAAAAAAATAAATTGTTATTGAGGAAAGTATTCAATGCTTTTGACCTCTGCAAATTTTAGGCAATCCCTGGCAAAATTCCAGCCTCAGTCGGTCCCTATGCACAAGTAACTGTTTTAAATTCATATACAAATATTTTTTAATTTTTAAAATTGATATAAAGCAATTAAAATAAATTAAAAAAATTGTTATAAAATAAATGTTGAGTATCTTATGGTGGCCATAAAAATGGTTGTTTACATTGTTTATATCTAAATCTTAAGGAAAAATTTAGTCAAAAAATGTGACTGGTTGATTCTAAAGTAGATGAGGGTCATGATGTTATTTTCATATGAAATTTTTTATTTTTTTGCACTGAAAATGACTATTAGAATGTTGCTTTTCTTCTAAATATTTAGGAAACTAAATATTTGAAAAAAATGATGAAAAGGAAATGGCTTAAGTTCATGTTTGGCATAGAATATATTTTACTCTAGGATTCCTGTAAAGTATTTTACATTTATTTTCTGTTAGTTTTTATTGTGTAAAAAAATATGCATTGCTTACCATGAACTTGAAAAATATATATTTAACTGATACAGGATCATGTATATTATAAGTGCAAAAAAATTTTAAGCAACCATAAACAAAAGGAAAATAAGACGTATTATTTGCAAATTTAAAAAAAATAAATTTTAATTCTTATAATTAAGAATTTTTATTTAACTTTGGATATTGGCCATATATATATATATATATATATATATATATATATATATATATATATATATATATATATATATATATATATAATATATATATATATATATATATAATATATATATATATATATATTAGGGATGAACCAGGCCGGATATCCAGTTTATCCAGTTTTTTTTTTTCAGTATCCAGCTATCCAGCTGGATAACAGGTATCTGGCCCATCCCTAATATTTTAATACTTTGAAAATTTTAATTCTTATAATTAAGAATTTTATTTCTACTGGATATTGGGCCAGATACCAGAAAAAAATGCCATATAACTGGATAGCAGCCTGATATCTGAACCATCCCTAATATATATATATATATATATATATATATATATATATATATATATATATATATATATATATATATATATATATATATATATATATATATATATATATATATATATATATATATATACACGGTATATGAAATCTGGTGGACAAAGGCCTGAGGCAGTATTATAGTGCAATATTGTATTGTACTATCCTATTATTATATTGTTAGTCTATTGCTGCATTATATTGACAGTTTTGTGGAAAAAAAAATAAATAAAAATGAACATTCTCAGACAAAAGACAAAATAAAATAAATTATAATGCTAGGCTTGCTAGTAACTACTCTTGAATATGTATACTGTCTACTGTACAGTCTATACTGTGTACAAATCTGTCAACTTTTCAAGTTATAATTTTGTTTAATGACCTAAAAATATAATATTAGTTTGATATATAAGAATTTTATTGTTTAATCTGCTAATATTCAGTATCTAATTCAATATAGTAGACTAGCAATAAACTAAATACCTCCAGTGTTATAATAGTACCCAAATTTGATAAGTAATAATTGCTCTAATTTAGTCATTGAGGTTTTTCCTTATTTTTCCCAGTTTTTCCAAAACTTGTTCCCTTGGAAAACCACCCTCGCCAACTCTGTTATATGCCCCAATACACAGCAATTTTGCAAGTCAAAGGAAGTTTGGGAAAATAGATGAAAGGATTGTGTTCCAGACTTTACCAATACAAACATGTATGTGGTTAAGCAAGAGTTAGACAAAGGATGAGTGTGTTGAAAAATGTCACATGAGCCCTTCTCAGTGGAGAAGTATGCTACAGGAAAGTTCAGAAGAGTAGCATCCATTGTAATAGTATATATATATATATATATATATATATATATATATATATATATATATATATATATATATATTATTATATATATATATATTATATATATATATATATATATATATATATATATATATATATATATGAAAAGTAAAGCCTGTTCTGCCGTAAAATCTCACACACTGCAGAAAAGATGAAACAAAGACTGAAAGAAGGTCAAAGGTTTATTCAATGAATATGTAATATTTTCCTACATAATCTCGAATATCAATACGTTTCTGGAAATGTTGAACCCACTTCTCAAAACTGGTTGAAAAGAAGTCTAGATCTGTTCTCCAGAACCAGTCTGCCACCACTTTCTTTGTCTCATCATCTGAACCAAATCTTACTCCCCAGAGACTCTCTTTGGAAATAGGGAAAATCACTGGGGGCCAGATCAGTACTGTAGGGGGGTAATAAATGACCTTGAAGTTCAAGTGTTGAAGCTTCTGATCAAAGTGTCTGGGCACTGCGATGTGGGTCGAGCATTATCATGATGTAGGAGTAAAATGGTACAATTTAGTCTTATTTGATGAATCCAGCTTCAATTTCTGGAGTTTCACAATAATGATCCGAGTTTACAGTCATGTCCTTTGGCAGATATGAATAAACGAGACCCTTCACATCCCATAATGCTGTTAACATGAGCTTACCATCTTAGGGTTTAGTCCAAAGCTTTCGTATGCCAGGTGAGGTTGGATGTCTGAATTCCATAGAGGCTTGTTTTCCTTCTCTATAATTGTGGTGAACCCACATTGTCTCCTGTTACAATGTTTTGAAGACATTGATAGCTCTTTAGACAATAACAGTTGAGAATTTCATCAGCAATATCGACCTGTTTTTCTTGTGTTCTTGCAGCTGCTTTGGCACCCAACGTTCACAAATTTTTTGATATTTGAAATATTCAATGCTTGCTTGAACACACACTTTCTAAATTGCAGGCATAGAAGCAATTTTTGACTGTTTAGTTCTTTGATTCCCTGAATAATGTTATCAATGTGAAGATTGTTGGTCAGTGGTCACAGTAATGGTGCAGCATCTTCTCAAAGCATCATAAATCAATGTTTCACCATTATAGTAAAGAGTTGCTTTATGAACCCATCAATGAACATTGCTAGCATCCATAATGTCCATCCATACACTTCTAGCAAATGACGATGAATTTCAGTTGCATTCTGTACGCTTTCACCATGCAAAAATTCAATTACTGAACAACATAGTATCACCTATTGGCTTCCATTTTTCTATCACTATACATCAATGAAACTAAATAATTATACTGTTTTTATGGAAAATCTATTCTACAAGCTTCAGTCTTTTGAATGCAGGTCTAAACATGTTTATACTAGTTTATGTTGCTAATCAACAGGCGTGTTTTTTCAGCTGGCCTCATATATATATATATATATATATATATATTATATATATATATATATATATATATATATATATATATATATATATATATATATATATATATATATATATATATATATATATATATTACTTTTTCAGGTCAGAAATAGAAGTTGACAATCACTCACATGCTCAATTTGCTGCCTCCGTTTTGCAGCAGCTCATTGCAGAAATTGAAGCTAAGGCTGGGAGTTACAGTAACCAAGATGAACTTTTTCTCACTAGGATTAAATTGCAGGAAGCAGCTGTTATGTTTAAAGTAAAAAAATATATATATATATATATATATATATATATATATATATATATATATATATATATATATATATATATATATATATATATATATATATATATATATATATATATATATATATATATATATTCTTGGAAATAATTTTGCTAAATTCATGTACTATGTTTAAAATTTGCCTCATATTATTATTAGTGATAAACTGGTCAAAAGCTTGCCCATCATCAATATAATAGTTGTTATAAGAAAAAATATTAAAAATACTTTTTATACAGTTTATAATTTTTGCTTTAGATATTTTTTTAGATATATGGTATCTAATGTTTATCTTATATTTTAGCTATTACAGTAGTAATTTGATTCAAGTGCTTGAGGACTTTAGTTCGATCCCACTTGCTGATCCTAGGTATACACTACCTAGAAAAGTTCCTCACCTAGAATAAGGCAATGCGTGTCACATGTAAACTTTTAGATTAAAAAAAAAAAAAAAAAAAAAAAAAAAAAAAAAAAAAAAAAAAATTTGCCCAAAGTGAATTATTTGTTATAAAAATTTGTGGAAAATATATATATATATATATATATATATATATATATA
>SEYY01001069.1:154960-164960 GCA_009176605.1 Armadillidium nasatum
AGGTTGGATGAGTGGTGTCAAATAGTTATTAAGGGACATAGGGAAGGCCTGGGAGGAGGGTGTGCAACTTATATATATATATATATATATATATATATATATATATATATATATATATATATATATATATATATATATATATATATATATATATATATATATATATAATAGTTTTAATGAAGAAAATTAAACCAAAAATTAAGGAAAAGACAGGATTTTATTTCCTGTGGGATATATATATATATATATATATATATATATATATATATATAATATATATATATATATATATATATATATATATATATATATATATATATATATATATATATATATATATATATATATATATATATTATATTTCAGACCAGATATCAGAGTGATCCTCTTAGTCTCATTGCAACAATACGAAATTGCATCAATAGAGAGCATCAACTTATTCAACAAAATGAAAATGTAAGTTAGCTTCATTTTAGAAGGGTGTGAGTGAGTTTTTTTTTAAATTATTCTTTTTGAAAATTTCAGTTTATTGGTTTCTTGAAGTTTTTTTAATTCATGTAGTTAGTTTTTTAATGAATCTGTGGATGGGTTCACACGTTCATTATGAATGTAAAATGATATATTTCTTAGGCTGATTATTAATAATTGAAAATAGGAAAATAGCTGTTGAAAAGTATTGATCTTTAAAAATAATTAAAATTATCAGATGTATTCTCAGTCAGGATTTTAGTTTATTAATAGCTTTGAATTTTTTTGTTAAATTTTACAAATATATATATATATAGGTATATGGTTATGAATTCTCCTGGCGGCATGATGCAATCAAATATGGTTATAGATCCAAGTGCAGAAATTGTGCAACAGTTAGAAGTTTTGAAAGCAAGAACTCGAGAGACTGCTGATGATTTAAGACAGTTGGCTTCTGATCAAGAATCTTTCGCTCTCCAGTACCACAATTGCACAAGTTATGATGGTAAGGGCTCATTGCATAGTTTTTGCATTCGTTTGATGATCTTTGAATTCACTTAATTTTTTAAAAAATTATTATTGCTAAAATCACAGACATTTGTGAAAGCTAATTTATTATGAAAACAAAGTTCCAATTTCACACACTTATTTTTGCCATTGCAGCATCTTTTGCCTCAGCCAAAAACCATAATGTTGCTCCTGAAGTATTGCGGGAATTACAAATGAAAAAACAAGAATCGGAGATGCTTTTAAATCAGAGGGTAATTTTATTTATTTATTTTTTTATCTTATGTGTGAATTTAGTTTTTTTTTAATTTTCCATTAATGAAAATTCTATTAATATCAGGCTAGCGGGCTTATTAACAGCCGTATGAACTTACAAGAAAAGCATAAAGTTACAATTGACAGACTTGCTGCAATTCAGCAAAGAATTTTAGATGAAGAGTTAATAAATTGGAAAAAGGAACAAAGGATGGCAGGCAATGGACGACTGATGTGTGCTGGAAAACTTGATCAAATTCAAGCATGGTGAAGATTGTTTTAAAATATTCTGTCATATTGCTTAAATCATTATTCTTCCAAAGTCATAAAAGCCCTTTTTTCCTGTAAAATAAAATTGTAGTAATTGTTTAGTATTCAGAAGAGTTTAAAGGCCAGTTTTAATTTTTTATCTAAATTTTCTAGGTGTGATTCCTTAGCAGAGATAATATGGTTAAATCGACATCAAATTAAAGAGTGTGAACGTCATTTATCACAGATGCCATTAAAAACTGGAGGATATATAAATCTTTTGCCCACCTTAAACGAACATATTACTCGTCTTTTATCATCATTAGTTACTAGGTGAGAGAGAATTGAAAAATTATTTGTACCATTTTTGGTAAAGTTTTTGCTTGCTTATAACGTCTTTTAACTACTGAATTATTATTTAATTTAGAAATTATCTGGATTTGATATTTTTCACATTGCCAAGGCATCGCTTATATATATATATATATATATATATATATATATATATATATATATATATATATATATATATATATATATAATATATATATATATATATATATATATATATTTAAGATCATTGTAAAAAAAACCAGTTGTTGTTTTGTTCGCATTCATACATCTTTTTTTTTAACTTTGTGTTTGTATCTTAGTACCTTTATTATTGAGAAAGAGCCTCCACAAGTTATGAAGACAAATACAAGATTCACATCAACGGTAAGGCTGCTTGTAGGAGGAAAACTGAATGTAAATATGACTCCTCCTCAAGTTCGTGTTACAATCATCAGTGAATGTCAAGCACAGTCTCTTCTACAAACTGATAGTACCATGAAAAATGATGCTTCAGGCGAAATTCTTAATAATACTGGGACCATGGAATATAATCAGGTATCTTTTGTCATGTTTTGTCAGGATAGCGTTTTCTTGATTTTCCTTATTAACTGATGTGTAAGAGGCAGTTTTAATACATAGGAAATTTATTATATTTTTGAAATAACAAGCCCATAAACTTTTTCTGTAATTTATTAATTAGTTTGTATACTAGTACAGTAGTACAATGTAATAGAGTACAAATTACTAAAATTATTTACCAGATTCCTGATTTTACAAAATTTAAATTCCTTGTTGCTTACAAGTTTTTATATATATATTTTTTTTTTTAGTCTAATCGGCAACTTTCGGTAACATTTCGAAACATGCAATTGAGGAAAATCAAAAGAGCTGAAAAGAAGGGAACCGAGTCTGTTATGGATGAAAAATTTGCCCTTCTTTTTCAATCTCAGTTTAGTGTAGGAGGAGGAGAACTAGTTTTCCAAGTAAGTATCTGTTACTTGTCTTATATATATATATATATATATATATATATATATATATATATATATATATATATATATATATATATATATATATATATATATATATATATATATATATATATATATACCTTTCAAGTAAGTAATTTCCTATTTTCACAAGTATTTATTATTGTACTATATTAATATTTTACTAAATAGCATTTATGAATTGTAAATCTCTTTAACAATAAATTCGATTAAAATTCAAACTAATTAGATTTAAAAATTTTTTTTCCTTTTTTTTTGTGGTAGGTTTGGACATTATCACTTCCAGTTGTTGTGATTGTCCATGGCAACCAAGAGCCCCATGCATGGGCTACAATATCATGGGACAATGCCTTCACTGAACAGGGTCGTATTCCATTCCAAGTTCCCGAGCAGGTATTATTATTATTATTATTATTATTAATTATTATTATTTTTATTATTATTATTATTATTATTATTATTATTATTATTATTATTATTATTATTATTATTATTATTTATTACGAAATTATCACAGAATGATCTGATAAATATCAGCAAAAAGGTTAGTATCATAGTGTTAATTGGTGGGTCACTTAGATAATTTTATATTTTGACTTATTCAGATTTGTGTTAGAGGGGGAGGGAGAGAGAGGAAGGAGACCAGTTTATATATATATATATATATATATATATATATATATATATATATATATATATATATATATATATATATATATTATATATATATATATATATATATATATATATATATAATTTAAAAAATTTCCATTTTTTTTTTGTGTTTTTTGCAAAACATTTCTAGAGTAGTTTAACTGCACAGTTGCAAAAGACTGTAATTGATTATAAAATTATATTAAATTATTTTATATATATATATAATATATATATATATATATATATATATATATATATATATATATATATATATATATATATATATATATATATATATATATATATATATATATATATATATATATACCATAAAATGCAGGTTCCTTGGCCTCAAGTGGCAGAGATGCTCAATATGAAATTTGCCAGTGCTACAGGAAAAGGTCTTTCACCCGAAAACTTAGACTTTCTTGCCAGTAAAGCTTTTAGGTAAGAAAAATTTCAAATTATTAGCTGGCTCTCTCATCTTGTTCGTATTTAACCTATTTTCACTGGTCAGTTTCTCTTCCGAAAGATATTTATCATAAGTTGTCAGTCTTTACTATTGTTAGTAAAATTGATTAAAAATTAGCTTATCAAATTTTTATTTTTTATTCTTGAGATAAGAGTTCAGAAGGTATTTAAAAAGAGATTATTTAACTTTAGAGGTCATTAAGAGATATTTTTGTTAGAACAAGATCTTCAAGAGCATATTTATTTCATATTTTATATTTCTTTTTAAAATACCATGTGTTGAATTATATATATATATATATATATATATATATATATATATATATATATATATATATATATATATATAATATATATATATATATATATATATATATATATATATATATATATATATATATATAAATATATATATATATATATATATATATATATATATATATATATATATATATATATATATATATATATATATATATATATATATATATATAATATATATATATATATATGGTGGCAAACGCATCTGCGGAACATCATCAAAATTAACATCCTCATTCGTATCTGCAAATAATATATATATATATATATATATATATATATATATATATATATATATATATATATATATATATATATATATATATATATATATATATATATATATATATATATATATATATATAGTTTGCTTTTTTTTTTTATGCAGGTCAACACAAAGTTCTGATTATAGCCAGATGCTTCTGTCATGGTCTCAGTTTTGTAAAGAACCTCTGCCAGATAGAAACTTCTTCACATTTTGGGAATGGTTTTACGGTGTTATGAAGGTATATATATATATATATATATATATATATATATATATATATATATATATATATATATATATATATATATATAATATATAATATATATATATATATATATATATATATATATATATATACACACAAAATTTGTGACTGTTCATTTTTCAAAAAAATTTTTGACAGGTAACACGAGAACACCTACGACAGTTATGGAATGATAATTCCATTATGGGGTTTGTAGGAAGAAGGCAGGCGGAAGAAATGCTCAAAGAATGTGCGTCTGGCACTTTTCTTCTAAGATTCTCAGATTCTGAGCTAGGAGGAGTCACTATTGCGTGGATGTATGAGGATCAGAGTAAAGGTTTGTTGCAAATAATAATAATGTATCCAGGATACAATGCTTCCTGATTGAATATGAAAATGTTAGTAAGTCTGTGTTCAATTATTATCCGTAAAATTGAAGAAATTATCACTTACTTGATTTCTAAATAAAAATTACCTAATTTTTAATTTCTTCAAAACTGATATTGGTAGAGTTTTTTCTTTATTACTGTTATTTTAAGCTAAGCTTTTAAGTGTAGAAATTGAAAAGCAACTTGGATATTAGCATGGTGGTTATTGGCAATATTCGATTTTAATTGGGTGGAGTATATAAAAAAGAAGTATTTGAAAATCATTTATGGTATGTTTTTTGTAGTGACTGACTCGTGAATAGCAAGAGTAATTGCCTTATGGTTTTTAAATTTCATATTGGGGAGGTAGGGTATTTAATATTCAAAAAAAAAATTTGTTGTTGAAAACTAATGTATTAATTTTTAAATCTCTTTATAATGAAGTTATTTTATATGTTGAGAATATTTTCTATAATTAGACACTAGTTGAAATAAAGGAAAAGAATTGAAATTTATAATGCAATTAAAAAATGCAAAACCAAGAAAAGGTTGCAGTAGGGAGAAATATAAGCGTAGTAAGATACTCTTAGAAGCATATGACGAGAGAAACTTGAAAGGAAAATAAAAAGGTGAGTATGAAAATTAGTAAAAGGCAGAGGGAGAATAAAAAAAAAGTAATAAAAGATTGAAAAATTTATTAATGTTAAAGGAAAAGTTGACTGAATTGGAGAATGTGTGCTAGAGAAAAATTTGATATAAATTTTCTGAATTAACATTTTATAGATTGCAATACTAATAGATAATTATTTTGTTTTTTATAAATGCGGATTTTATTTCTTTTTTTCTTTTTTTATTTATTTATAGGTGATCAGAGGGATGTATTTATGGTCCAGCCGTTCACTAGTAAAGACTTTGCTATTCGTCCTCTTGCAGATAGAATTAATGATCTTCCCTATTTTATATTTCTTTATCCTAATAGACCAAAGGACCAAGCTTTTGGAAAATATTATACGCCTATCGTTAGTGAATCGTCCAATACTCCTGGTAATGGTTATGTAAAACCTCACCTGGTAAACATTGTACCTGGGTAAGTAATTTTTCTTATTTTTATACAATATGACTTCAATTTGAACAGAGAAAGTGAAAATATATATATATATATATATATATATATATATATATATATAATATATATATATATATATATATATATATATATATATATATATATATATATATATAATATAATATAAAATAAAATTTATATTATATAATATTAAGTAGTTCAGTTTGCTATAATTTTATTGTTCAGATGCAATTCCCAACTAATTTAAGAATTTTTGATTCATTACTTTTGTTTGTGTATAATGCTTAATTTCATGCAATATCTACCATATGTTTCCATTTTTATTATTGAATTCAGGAACAGGTTACAGTATGGGGTGCTTTAGTGGTTTGTATTTAAATTTTTTTTTTTTTATTATTGGTATAGTAAATGTTTAAAGACGTTTTCAGACTCGGATAGCAGAGATTAGATATAGGGGTAATGATGAGTTTATATTGTCAATGAATTTAATGGTGTGAGTTTTTCAATCTCTCACTCACACACACATTATTTAATTCATTTTTATTTCTTTAAAATTAAAACCTATAAAATTAAGACCTTTTTGTTTGTGTAGTAGTGTATATTTGCTTGCAGTCATAGTAATCTGATGTGTTGTTATTCTTTTAATAATAATAATAATAATAAATTTGTGTCAGTGCCCATTACGTTTTGTCCATTGTTTGTTTGTTTGTTTTCTTTAGAGATCTCGGCACTAGTTGTTAGAATCGGGAACAGAGAGGGAGAGAGAAAACGAGAGTTGACTGGTGACATCATTGCCAAAATTCCCTTTGTGTTTAGGGTGACTAGTTAGAAGTTTTTGGAAAAAGCCGTGATACTCAAAAATAAAAAAAATTAGTCAATAAAATTGAATTACTGATTTAGTTGTTATTTTATTCATCCATCTATTTATTTTATATTTTCAAAGATTATAGGTTTCAATTAAATATTTATTATTTTAGTTTTTAGTTTTGGTATTTAAATATTTAATACAAAAATTTGAGGTGAAAATGCTCTTTTCTTTTCAGTGCTTTGTGTGTTTAAGTGTTTATGCCTTAGAATGCTTAAAAACTCACTTTGTGATTAACAGTTTGCTTCCAAACCAAAAGAGGATTTATTTTTTCACTTAGAGAAGAAGAATTCAAAATAAACTCCAATTTATTCTTTTATTCTTCTTAATACGAAAAATCTCGTATACCATAATAATAAATAATATAATAATAATAATAAATATAAAAAATTATCTAAGCCAAAATTTTTTATTTATTTTAAGGGGAAAATCAAAACTATAACCTCAGTGTTTCTAAAAGTATTCTTAACATTTTAGTAATATTTGAAAAGGGACGAAAGGAGGAAAGATTTTTCTGACTCCTGTTTTTATATATTATAGTTTTCCTGGCCCTGGATCATCTGATATGTTCTCCATTTATGGGCATACCGATGCGAGTAACCCACCTTCAGTTAGCTCTGTTAATTCTGCAGTCGAACCAACCAATCACCTGTAAGTATTTATTTAAAAAAAAAAAAAGAAAAAGTGTGTGTTTGACTTGATATTCGCCTTATTTATTTAATTAGCGATGTAAAAGCCATTTTCTATATATATATATATATATATATATATATATATATATATATATATATATATATATATATATATATATATATATATATATATATATATATATATATATATATATATATATATATATATATATATATATAAAAGATTTGTAGCTCCGAAACCTCTCCTTTAACTTTACCTACCGCAGTAGTTTATAGTCTGATAAATTATTTGTTTATCGAATGACAAAGTGGATTTGAATTTCACATTATTTGAATTCTTATAATAAATTCAACTTCAAGATTTGTCATTCATTAAGGGTATGCAAACCACTGTATGCTTGCATTCTTATCAATGACCAGAATTTATGCACAAGATTCTATTAGAGAATGTGATTTTTGTTTGTTGAAAAAGGTATTGTTGCATGTGTTTGTCTTATTTTACTTTTGTAAAATAATAATGTAATAAAACATCTTGCCATTAAATTGTAAATTAATTACAGAAAATCTTTTAGAAACGTTGTTTATTTTTGTGTTCCTTTCATGTAATGCGAACTTTAAAGTTCCAGTCAAACCATATACTGCATTGTATACAGCAGGATTAAGGGGCCAATCTTGAACACAAGTATGCAACAAACACAGCTTTGACCACTGTACCTATATATATATATATATATTATATATATATATATATATATATATATATATATATATATATATATATATATATATATATATATATATATATATATATATATATATATATATATATATATATATATATATATATAGTTTTGAAGATTTGTTATAATTAATTTACAGTTTATGGCAAGATGTACGGTATTATTACATGAATGTAGGTGCTGACACCAACAAAATACAACAAACCTATATCAACCTAAAAATTCACATTATTTCAAATTGCTTGTGCATATAGTCCGATCTTTTGAATTCAAAATCACAACCACGGTGACCTCGAATAATTAACATCTTGAATGCTTTGTCAAAGTGTAGAGTCTATCAGATAAATGTTAAATAGAATACGTCAGTCTGGTCAGAAAAAACATAATACCCTATTTTCCCTGACTGTAGCATATCTCAATTAAGGGACAGGTCTGTCTACAAATCTTTATATATATATATATATATATATATATATATATATATATATATATATATATATATATATATATATATATATATATATATATATATATATATATATATATATATATATATATATATATATATATATATATATATATATATATATATATATATATATATATATATATATATATAGGATATGCTCACAGTCAAATGTTACAGCTAAGTTGATCTTCTAGGTATTAATTCCTATTGAGTTAAGCGGACATAGTATTGTTTGGACTTACGGTTTCAATTTCAAATTCTATATTTTATTCAGAAAGTACAATTACAATTTTAGTGTTTCAGAAGTTCCTATACTAAATACAAATTAATAATTTGTTTACTGTACATTTCTCTGAAAAGGGGCTTCTAATTGGTTTCCATTGAACCCCAAAGTTTAGCAGATAAATAGTTATCAGTCTATTTTAATAACCATTAAAATACAAATATGATGCATATAATATCACAAAGAACAATAATAATAATAATTACCAATTATAATACATTAAGTAGGAAAGTAAGCGATAATAATAATGATTATAACAAAACTAAAACTTAACAAGAAATTTCAAGTTATGATAGTGATGGTAACTATCGAGTTTTCATTTTTGAGAATATTACTCGATTATTGTTAATGGAAAATATTGGCATTGTTATTAGATTGTTAATTTTAGTCGTATACTATCATCTTCAATACATAAAATTATTTATACTTTCGAAGTAATATGTTGGTTTCTCTTTTATATTGAGTGACTGCATTACACCAATCAATTCCAATTCGTGAACCAAAAATCAATCCTCTTTTCCATAAATTGAAACATAAGATATATGTAATTAGTTTATCTTTTTTCTCATGATAATTTCGTAATTCCTACTTATGTTAAGATGGCATGATTGTATTAATACCACGAGGTATTTTGATATTGGTTTTAATTTTAAAATAAATAAATAAAATTTAAAGACTATTTAAAATACATAGAAAGCTTTTTAAATTTGGTTTACAAAGTTCTTATTTTAAATCTAGAGATTACTTTTATA
>SEYY01001069.1:169960-172460 GCA_009176605.1 Armadillidium nasatum
GTTTTTCTAGAGTTGCACATCACTGTACTTAAATTCTCATTTATGTGTGTGCAAACTTTTACAATTATTTTTACATGAATTATTTTGAGGTGATAAGTACAAAATCTTTTTATAAATTTCCCTAAGAGAATGAAAAATTAGTTTCCATTTGAGACATCTGACCTTCGACCTTTCCAATACACCAAAGATTAAATTGATCTCAATCTGTTGTTAATATGATGATTAAATTTATAGGAGCACCCTGTTATATTGACAAAAAATTTTTTATTTTGGGTATGTTTTTTCAGTTAGCTTTCTTTTAGAAGAAATTTATTGTTTAGCACATCTACAATACATAGTTTCTTCAAAGAATAAAAACAATAAACACATTCACACAGGTTTCATTCCAAATCTTAACTTTAGTGTTAAGCATCCTTTTCAATTTTATGAAGGTTCAGACTTGCACATCCAACAGTGTTCTGCTTATTGACCAAACCATTCAACTTAAAAAGTTGTTTCATCACTGTTCTTTTTCTGATAAGGATGCAACATCAAAAAATATTTTTTGATTTTAGACAAAGCTCGTGAAGGGTTGTATGATTTAGACAAGCTTTATTTTTATTTTTTATTTATTTTTCTTGCATCATTGTAATTGAAACTAGCCCTTACAAACTACTTGTTTTAGTCGACAGATATTTATGTTCGGTTTTCCTGGTCTATGTAAAGCTGCAACTAAGACAATGGCTTCAAAACCGATAATGATGCTTTTTAAAATATCTCGTTTTATTGACGGGTTAAAACTGTGAAACTGCTACATCTTTCACATTTATTATCCATTCTGTACATTCTGTACAATGCCTTTACAGTAAAACCTTTTAACTTTTACTATATAATGCTCAAGTACGCTGTTTGTAGTTATTGAAGGGTGAACTGAAATTTAGAAAGTTTTTATTAAGAGATTTAATTATTGACTACCTTATTACTTCTGCACCACCACAATTATATATATATATATATATATATATATATATATATATATATATATATATATATATATATATATATATATATATATATATATATATATATATATATATATATATATATAATATATAATAAAAATATTTAAAAAAAAAAAAAATATATAATATAATATATATATATATATATATATATATATATATATATATATATTATATATATATATATATATATATATATATATATATATAATATATATATATATATATATATATATATATATATAATTATTTATTTTTTTTATTTTTTTTTTTTTTTATTTTATTTTTTTATATTATTTTAAATATATAATTCGTTAGTATAAGGTTCAAACAAGCGTCTTTCTCCTTAATTTAATAACTTAATAATTTGACACGTAATTATTATTATTATTATTATTATTATTATTATTATTATTATTATTATTATTATGTAACTTTGAGAACCATTTTTTTCTGTAAAGGAAAACATTAAAGAATAGTTTTAAACTAGTTTTCAAACTAGAGAAATTAAAGATGATCGTCTCAGCTTGCTCTCTAATATATATATATATATATATATATATATATATATATATATATATATATATATATATATATATATATATATATATATATATATATATATATATATATATATATATATATATATATATATATATATATATATATATATATATATATATATATATATATATATATATATATATATATATATATATATATATATATATAATATATATATAACCCAAGAATTATTTACGGAACATATTAATAGCTGTAAGCCAGTTAGTGCATATTTACTGTGATATATATATATATATATATATATATATATATATATATATATATATATATATATATATATATATATATATATATATATATATATATATATATATATATATATATATATATATTAGTTTGATTAAGTTTGGTTTAGATTCATGGTTGACTTTTATTCATGTTTTAAATACTTCATTTCTTTGGTTCTTGAAGCCTTCCCTCACGATGACTACGTTGGTTGTGAACTTTTATCAATTAAATATTATTTTAACTTAATTAATTAATTAATTAATTAATTATTAAAACTGAATTTATCCTTTGTCGGAAATTTATGAAGGTATTTAAAAATCTCGTGTGGGGTGAGGTGAATGTTTAGATTACTGAAGGTAATCTAATTCTTTTTATTCTACAAATACATTTCCAGTACTCAAATATTCTTTTGTAAGTTTTTTATAATCAATATTATTATTATTATTATTATTATTATTATTACTGAGCCACTTCTCTTTAGTTACTCTAATTACTTTTAGGAGGTTATTGTATGTAGTTATATATATATTTTTTTTTTAGTGCCAAATTTACTTTTTTAATATTTATCTTTATTTTTTATTTATATTTAATTTTAGTTGATCATGAATCAGTGTTTTCTCAATTTTTTTTTTGTGTTATTCTTGTTACTTGAACAAATGCTGAACCAAACATTTTAATGCAGTTAC
>SEYY01001069.1:179960-182460 GCA_009176605.1 Armadillidium nasatum
GTTAAATCAACATTGAGGAACACCATAATTGACAGGGAGGAAAGTCGCTTCATCGAGAACTGTCGATATGGATCACTTTGAGAGGAAACTGGACGTGTGTGTGTGTAAAATGAAGGTGAAATTTAAAGTAAAAAAAACCATGGATATGTTAAGCTTCTTCATACCGTACTACCCTTTAATCCCTAGTGGAAGAAGATTATAAGTTGGTCAGAAAGTTTAGTTGTCACCAGAAAACCTGAGAGCTTCGAATCCATGTTGATAATCTGAAGGAAAGAATGATGATTCAGGAAATCAGAGTTAATGATAGTTTCAAAGATTTTAGACAGGTTACAGGTGAGATATAAAGCTCTAGTTGAAAGGCTCAAAGTCGCCACATAATTCAGATCGCTTGGACATTTTCGCTCTTCCAACACTGATGAAAAATGTTAGGAATAAATCATAGAATGAATTGAATGAGGAAAAGTGTCACCTCAGAATCACACTGCCCCAAAACAGGATTAGAAATGCTCTCTGGGAGAAAAGTCTTCTTAACGTTCATGGATGTTAAGACACCTTGCACCCAATATTAGTAATCGCAGGTCCAGTGTTTAATTAGATAAGAAAATAGGAGGCCAAAGATATATAATTATTTTCAAGTAATAGCTACATAACTACTAAGAGGAGGAAACAAAAGGTTATATAGTTGTTGGAAAAAGAATTTTTTTTTTTTTTTTTTCAAGATTTTCCCCAAAAATTTTTTTTAATAAACCGAACTAAAGAATTCGCTCACTTGCATAAATTTAGGAAATGTGTATTATTATCAAACTGGAAGGTTTCATAACGTGAATACCTGCATGTATATTGACTGCTTTTAAATCTTATTTAGTCTTGTTGAGGAAGTTTATAAAATCAATTTCATACAAACAACTTTCAAACGGATTATGCCAAAGGGAACAGAGGAGCGATATTAAAGATTTGCCATCTGGCGAATACCTATTAGCGTTTCACACAGACCATCTTGATTTGTAATAGTTTCTTTTGCGAAATGAGTATATCTTGGGAATACCCATAAAAAAATGTCCATAGGCTTTGTTGGTTTCATGGGACTATGTCCACCAGTGGAAACTACGTAGACTAAATAGGTTTTTCGGCATATAGTGGTAATGGCATGAGTCTCATAAGAAAATAACATAAGCTTTAATAAAGTTTGACTTATTACCCTATTCGAGGAGAGAGCTATTCAAGGGAAGACTATTGTCTAATTATAGTCTTAGTATTGCAAATACCTAGGAGGTCGCAAGCGGAATCGAAACAGCACCCTCAAGCACGTGAGTCTATTAGGCTTACCGTTTTTGCAATTGTGTGTGTATAATATATATATATATATATATATATATATATATATATATATATATATATATATATATATATATATATATATATATATATATATATATATATATATATATATATATATATATATATATATATATATATATATATATATATATATATATATATATATATATATATATATATATATATATATATATATATATTATATATATAATAGTATATAAATAATAATAAAAAATACGTTTGCGAAAAGTTTGTTCAAAAGAATTTTTTTTTTTTTACAATGAACGTGCAGAAAACGTCATGTCACATCTGGTTAAGCGATGGAAAGTGACTGATGGATAGAAGTTCGCCTCCAGTTCGGTGAACTTCAAGGGTACGTTTCAAACTATTCAGATGGTGCGGCCGACTTCATTTCTGACATTGAGTATGTAATTAATATAATTTAAATTTCATATTCAATCAAATGTTGTATATAGTTGACGATTAGATTGTACATATAAATTATATACATGAAGGTTGCGCTAGCAGGGAAAATATCCACAATAGGCAATAGTTTAAATATTTTAAATTTTACGTAGGTTTTTTTGCATGGGGTTCATAGGTTTCTCTATAGGCTTTCCAAGGATAAAAGATTTGCTATAGATGAACATCGTAAATTCCTTATGGACCCTAAGCAAAGCCTGGTAGCAAAAATACCATTGTCACCCTTGGTTCTGTCATAGGAACCTATGGAGATTGATTGCATGGAGCCCTATGGTAACCCAAATGGTAAAATTTTTTTAATGGTTTTCTTTAATAATAATTAAAAAAAACATCAAGGGAGGGTATTTAAATAAGAGAAAGAGATAACTTTTAAAGTTATCCGTGGTAATATTATACATCTTTGTGAGAATTGATAGACTGATTCATTTAAGGAAACCTGATGAACTGAGTATACTTTTTATGCAAGCTCAAGAACTTCAATACAGTCTTTTAATTAGTTTTTTTTTTTTTTTTTTTTTTTTTCAATTTTTATGAAAATTTTTCCTGAAAAAGAAATTAAAATTCAAAACAAATTACAATTCTTTGTTGAGATGAGAATTATTAGTATGTCTCGCACTAAGTATAGTTTAAAGTATAAGAAATTTATTATCATACGTTTGTATAAATTAGGATGGAAATA
>SEYY01001069.1:184960-189960 GCA_009176605.1 Armadillidium nasatum
TGTCATTGTTATCTTTATTTTTTTCATTATTATCATTATTATTATTATTATTATTATTATTATATATTATTATTATTATTATTATTATTATTATTAATATTATTAGCAGGCTCGCAATTGTCAGATCTAAGAATGGCGGAGCTGATGTAATAAAGCAAAACTTCCGCTAAACTAAAGTATTGTACCCTGTCAATATTTGCCTTAATTAAATGATTAGGATACCCATTGAGGGAAACATATTTTTTTGTTCGTTACAATAGCCATTGTTTCTTTTTTGCAAACTAAGCAATTTCCTTACAAATAAATAAATAAATAAATAAATTAAAAAGTTAAATAAATTAAAAAATTAATTTAGTTTATTATTTATATATATATATATATTATATATATATATATATATATATATATATATATATTATATATATATATATATATATATATATATATATATATATATATATATATATATATATATATAATATTTTTTTTATTTTTTTTTTTTTTTTTTTTAATTTTTTTTATTTTTTTTATTTATTATTATTATTATTATTATTATTATTATTATTATTATTATATTATTATTATTATTATTATTATTATTATTATTATTATTATTATTATTATTATTATTATTATTATTATTATTATTATTATTATTATTATTATTATTATTATTATTATTATTATATTATTATTTATTAAGAGAAATGAAATGACAAAATTCAGATTTTTTTCCTTAACTACATACTTTTACTTCACATTATATACAAGAAATAAATAAATAAATAAATAAATTAAATAGATAGCATATTTATTATATTATATATATATATATATATATATATATATATATATATATATATATATATATATATATATATATATATATATATATATATATATATATATATATATATATATATATATATATATATATATATACATATAATAAAATGTTTGTGCAGATATGTACGTATGTTTGTGTGTATGAATATGTGTGTGTATGAGTTTTTCATTTTTAGTCCATATTTTAATGGGAAAAAAGTATAACTGATAGATCAGGAATTTTTTCCGATGGTCACGTGATTTACGATAGTCACGTGATGCTCATCTTCACTGATATTAACAGAGGATACAAGAGATATTTTCTGTTAATTTCTTGCTTTAAAACGTTGTTAGTTGTAAAGATTTGAGAATAGAGCAAGGTGAAAGCATAATGACATGAGGCATTAATATTATTTGATATATGGAAAGCGATGTTTCTTTAGTTTTTTGGTCTTCTTGTCATGGTAGGTTAAAAAAAATTTTTTTTTTTGAATTACACTAGCATGCTACTTAAATATTTTAGTCTTAACCAAGCACAAAAGGAAAAGGTATGAATGCTCTAACTACTAGTAAAAACGTTTTAACAAAATTTTCAATCAATGGGCATATAATAGGAATGAAACAAATATTAAAAAGTTTTGGAAGTCCGGTGCGATACACCATTCTGTCATTTAGTGGCTGAACAGGTCGGAAGTTGTCGACTATTAAATTGTTGTCACTGTCAAGTAGTTCTCGTAATTCATTAAGCTATTAGAAAAAAGACCAAACACACATTTTATAAAATGTCATTTTAATGTCAAAAATAAATAAAATTGTCATATTGTTAACATTTTAGTCTAAATTTTATCTTTTCCAATTGTTTATTGGTAGATTAACAATAGCTAAAAATTCATATTTTCATCTAGAATCTTAATTACTTACTCACAAATTGATAACAGTTATAGCTACTATAGTTCAAATTTTTTTATCATTTAACGATGTATTTATATTTCATGCCAAACTTCAGACTAATAATTCATTTTTGCTAGAATTGAAGCTATTCTTTTCATTTTTTTAGATACAATTCTTAATTTAGAATCCATCTAATTTTATCACTATTAATAATTTCGTTATACTAAAGAATGACTTTAATTTTTTTTAATCTTTTTATTTAAAAATAAATTATTTTCAAGGCTTCAAAAAATTAGAAATGTGAACCCTCAAATAGATTCATTTTAATTTGATAAAAATTAACTTAAAGAATAAAATTTTCAAGGAACAGAATTTAAAGAGTTTAATCTATGTTGACGATTTGGAGATTGACCCTGAATTGGGCGGAAATTGTTGACAAGTGTTGTATTCCTTGACGTAACTAATTGTCTCATCTGTTCGAGCTATAGGGAAAGACAAGAAAGAAATAGAGATAAAAGGAACATTTTCCTATAAGTGCTGTCAATAGCTTATTAAAATAGAAGTTGTATTTTAACAAGAAAAATATGAATATAGACAGAATGTACAGAAAGTGAAGAAAATTATCATTAAAATTGAAATTACTTTTCTACAGTTTAACAACTAATTTTAAAATATATATGTCCATTTTAAAAAAAAAATTGTTTAATCTATTTTCCGTCGAAGTAATGAAAAAAAGGTGTTATAAGGAATAGAAATTGGGCATTCCCACAGGAAAAAATATGAGACTTCTATATAAATTTAAAAGAAAAAGAAGTTGAAGAAAGATTAAAGAAGAAGTAGTCTTTACTTTTTTTTTTTTGTATACATTAATAGAAAACTTAAACATAAAATTAATATAATTCTTTACCTAAGAGAGACTTCACAATTAAAATATTTTACGGATCGTATTTCAAATTCTTACACAATTTTATATCAATTACCTAACTTACACTTCTTCAACTTACCTGTCTTTCTGATACCGGCAAAGTACTGGTAAAAACGGTCCAAACTACGGCTTCGTTACAATTAGGTGTTGTTAGGGATCCAAGATATCTGTAGAAACTGAGCTTATCTAAAGGAAGAAAGTCCATAAGTCTGAACTGAGGATTAAACTGTACTTCGGATCCTGCAACAATCATAAAATATGGATTAAACACATTTGTGGTACAATATATATATATATATATATATATATATATATATATATATATATATATATATATATATATATATATATATATATATATATATATATATATATATATATATATATATATATATATATATATATATATATATATATATATATATATATATATATATATATATATATATATATATATATATATATATATATATATATATATATATATATATATATATATATATATATATATATATATATATATATATATATATATATATATATATATATATATTATATATATATATATATATATATATATATATATATATATATATATCTATATATATATATATATTATATATATATATATATATATATATATATATATATATATATATATATATATATTATATATATATATATATATATATATATATATATATATATATATATATATATATATATATATATATATATATATATATATATATATATATATATATATATATATATATATATATATATATATATATATATATATATATATATATATATATATATATATAATTATATATATTATATATATAATATATATATATATATATATATATATATATATATATATATATATATATATATATATATATATTACTATTAAATTTTGGTAAGAATATAGATAAATAGAATATAAATTAATTATGCAATTTAATGGTAAATATAATGTTTAGTAAATATTATTTATGAATGTTTTCCGAAATGATAGCCATTAAAGTTTATGATGTCAATATTTTATGTTCCCTCCACTCTCTATATAACACCAAAGTGTTTCAACTCATTGTTATTTCTATTTTTTTCTTTAACAATAAAAATGCATATAACTCTACGGATCAAAAGTTCTGAGCTGTTGGTACGTACCCACAACGAAGGGATTAGGGTACGAGGCCGGTTGAAACAATATTTCAGTTTTCATGATAATGGAATTTTAGTTTCCCATTTTTTTATGTTTCATTATAAATGCTTTATGCCGTCCAAACATTAAAGTATCTACCCAAAATATGAGTTTTCAGTATGCAGTTTGTATCACCGACAATGCATCTTGTGACAAGTCGGCAACGTTTTCGTTCAAGAGATAACGCTTTTTTTTTTTGTGACCATACTATTTAAGGTATGAATTATGGACAATCCTTTTTCCTTCTTTTACTCCATGGGAAATTGTAAAATATGATATTTATTTTTAAAAGGAAACAAAAAACGGAGAAACTGTTGTAGGTTACAACCTACAATAACACCCGATACACCTTATGTGGTTACAAACAGGTTTTGCATTTTATTTCCTGTGTGCTTACTGGTTGTTCGTTATGTTATCAATTATGATGAAGACTTTTCTTGAAAAGTTCTTGAGTCCTTGACTTAAGTTGAGAAAGGTTTATAAACACGAACTTTACACTTAATATGGAAACGTAGGTTACGGAGCACCAACTTACCCAATGATGAGTTGACGTCTAGTAACTGTTCAAAGAGTGTTCAAATGTTTGATCACATAGTTTTGATTAATTAAATTAAGGGATTGAATTCCTCTTTTCTTTTAATATATTTTCAAACTATAATTCAATAAAGCTGTTAAAACTATTTTTGCATCGGAAATCGGAGCTGTGATATTCGAGGTTAGCATGGGGTGGGTCCAATGTTAAAAACACTTTAATTCTTGACCAATAATTACCAAATTTACAAGGTACTTGTGTTTCAACAAGCTGAATAAAAGTCGATTTTTGACCATTTTCTGTATCTATAACGGTTTGAAAGTTTTTTGGAAAAGTTACCCTTGAGAAAAATGAATAGGGGAGCCAAACCACTGGTCGAAATGACCTGAAAATTGAACTGTATATTCACAGTTCCAATAGCTAAATATTCAATGTGGCGATTTTTTATATCTGCTTTAGAAAAAGTTATATGCCTTTGAATGTCCAACTATTTTGAAAATTTTAGAAACTTTACTCTTCCATACAAAAAAAATAAAAAAATAAATAAATAAATAAATAAAAATAAAAATAAAAAAGTAAGTAAAAAAATAAAAAATAAAACACCTACAACTTTTTTC
>SEYY01001069.1:242460-244960 GCA_009176605.1 Armadillidium nasatum
ATATATATATATATATATATATATATATATATATATATATATATATATATATATATATATATATATATATATATATATATATATATATATATATATATATATATATATATATATATATATATATATATATATATATATATATATATATATATATATATATATATATATATATATATATATATATATATATATATATATATATATATATATATATATATATATATATATATATATATATATATATATATATATATATATATATATATATATATATATATATATATATATATATATATATATAATATATTACTGACCACAAATTGTGAGGTATGGTAGAAATAAAGTGCTTGAAGCATACCTATGCATGGGCGTTCAGGCGTCAGTCGATACCTATGTTACCTAAGCTTTATCCAAGAGTTGTGTTGGTGTGTCAGACAATCAACATTATCATCAGTCCATTGGACATTACTTCTCAGCAAAATCGCACACAGAATTCCAATAAAATCGAATCATAAATTCTTTTTTATTAATGTTTCTATGACATCTCATTATTTATATATATATATATATATATATATATATATATATATATATATATATATATATATATATATATATATATATATATATATATATATATATATATATATATATATATATATATATATATATATATATATATATATATATATATATATATATATATATATATATATATATATATATATATATATATATATATATATATATATATATATATATATATATATATATATATATATATATATATATATATATATATATATATATATATATATATATATATATATATATATATATATATATATATATATATATATATATATATATATATATATATATATATATATATATATATATATATATATATATATATATATATATATATATATATATATATATATATATATGTATATATATATATATATATATATATATATATATATATATATATATATATATATATATATATATATATATATATATATATATATATATATATATATATATATATATATATATATATATATATATATATATATATATATATATATATATATATATATATATATATATATATATATATATATATATATATATATATATATATATATATATATATATATATATATATATATATATATATATATATATATATATATACTGACCACAAATTGTGAGGTATGGTAGAAATAAAGTGCTTGAAGCATACCTATGCATGGGCGTTCAGGCGTCAGTCGATACCTATGTTACCTAAGCTTTATCCAAGAGTTGTGTTGGTGTGTCAGACAATCAACATTATCATCAGTCCATTGGACATTACTTCTCATGCTTCTATGCCGGAGGGTAATATGGATTACTGCAAAAATTTACGAGTATATATATATATATATATATATATATATATATATATATATATATATATATATATATATATATATATATATATATATATATATATATATATATATGTAAGTGAATTGGGAGATATTTAAATAGGTGGAAGAATTCAAATATTTTGGAATGTTGGTGGAAGAAAAAGTGGGGATAGAAAAGGAAATAAAGAATAGAGAGTGGAAAGGAATGAAAATGTTGGAAAGGTTAAAAGAAATATGGAAGAAAAGGAAAACGTCAAGGGTAATTAAGGTTCGATTGTTTGAGTAAATGTGTTTGCTATCTGTAAATGTATGGATGTGAAACATGGATGATGAATGCTCAGGTGAGGAAAAAATTGAATGTATTTGAGATGAAAGGTTTGAGAGCGATATGTGGTTTGAGAAGGGCAGACAGGATCTGAAACAAAATAATAAGGGAGATGTGTGAATGGAGAAGGGAAATGGTTGTTAGAGCAGAGGAGGGTGTACTAAGATGGTTTGGGCATGTGTGGAATGGATGATGACATGATGGTGTTCAGAATGCTTAAATCCGAGGTTGAGAGAGGTAGAGATAGAGGAAGACTAAAATGGAGATATATGAATGGATTGAAGGAGATTTTGGGTGAATGGAGTTTGAATTTGGAAAAGGGCAGGAGAGATGCGGAAGACAGAAGGAGATGGAGGACTGTGGTGAGAGGGGTGAAGGGTGAGGTATGTATGTACGAGTGTGAAGGAATTATTTCGGGGACCACCCCAAGAGAGTGCGAAAGGTGAAAAGCGAAATAAATATTTTACATATACATACATATATATATATATATATATATATATATATATATATATATATATATATATATATATATATATATATATATATATATATATATATATATATATATATATATATATATATATATATATATATATATATATATATATATATATATATATATATATATATATATATATATATATATATATATATATATATATATATATATATATATATATATATATATATATGCTTTTGTAGTATCTTACATAACGAGTTGTTTCGATCTCAAAAGAATGTCAAATAAACAAAG
>SEYY01001069.1:257460-264960 GCA_009176605.1 Armadillidium nasatum
GGAGTCAGAAGTTTTCAGTTTGAATGAGGAATGATGAATATAATATATTGAGGATAATCAATAAAGGTAGCGTGAAAAGCTACTTCTCATCTTACTATTATGTCTTACATTTTAAACGCAATTTACTCCTTGCAATTTTATTATTATATATATATATATATATATATATATATATATATATATATATATATATATATATATATATATATATATATATATATATATATATATATATATATATAGAGAGAGAGAGAGAGAGAGAGAGAGAGAGAGAGATGAGAGAGAGGAGAGAAGGGAGAGAGAGAGGAGAGAGGAGAGGGAAGATAGAGAGAAAGACAGGAGACAGAGACAGAGACAGAGACAGAGACAGAGACAGAGAACAGAGACAGAGAGAGAGAGGGGTGGAGAGAGATAGAAATTAATGGATAGATAGATAGATAGATAGATAGATAGATAGATAGATAGATAGATAGATAGATAGATAGATATTGAGAGCGAAAAAAAAGTACTTAAAATGAGGTAGTGAAATATCATCCGTACCTGTTGTCCAACCCTTTTCATTCTGCCATTTACTAAAACTCTAAAACCATTAACCCGATTAATTTGAAGAGTCGGCTACTATCATGACTTTCTTCATTAACGTTGATGAAGCAAAAGATGTTTAACAGATTCTGCTTCGTCACATTAAAATTACAGCATCATTCAAAAATCTAAATAAAAAGAATCTGGTAAGTTACTTCAATGTTGCTTTTTGTTTATTTTGATGTTATTTATATTTTCTTTTGACATTCATCAAACCTTAGAGTGGCTACTTTGATATCATCTGATGCGAGATCGTGGGATCGAAATCTGCTTTTTGAGATATATTTTTTTAAATTCAATAATGCTAAATTTGGATAAAATTTATGCTTCGCAGGTTCTGGACAGGAACTAATTTTCATTAAATGATGCCGAGGGAGTCAGAAGAATTTTCAGTATTGAATGAGGAATGATTAAAATAATGTACAGTAATGAGGTAGAGTGGCTAGTTTGATATCATCCGATGCAAGATCATGGGATCGAACTCTGTTCTTTGACATATTTTCTTTTATTCAATAATGATAAATTTGGATAAAATATATACTTCGCAAGTTCTGAATTCAGAACTTGCGAAGTATATATTTTATCCAAATTAGCTCTTCTGAAGAGGAACTAATTTTCATTCCATGATGCTCAGTTAGTCAGAAGAACTTTCAGATTTGAATGAGGAATGATTAATATAATGTAATGAGGATAATTAACAAATGTAGTGTGAAAAGCTTCTTTTATCTTATTATTATGTCTCACGTTTTAAAAGCAATTTACTCCTTGTAATTTTATCATTAAAAATTTATAAAATATTATCCCCGGTAATAAAAACAAGAATATAATGAAATTTAAAATTAACCTTTATAGTCAAACAAAAGAAGTTATTAAAATAATTTTAAGCTTAATTTGTTTTATTGTTTTTCAGTTGTTTTGAAACAAAACCTTGCTTTTAACAGATGCATTTTTAAAACTTTTATTAACATAATTTCACTTAAAAGAATATTTAACTTTTTTTTATGATTATTATTCAAATAAAAATCACTGTGAAATTTTATTATCGTACTTAGCTCATGTTGAAAACCAATAAAAATAAAATATAATATATATATATATATATATATATATATATATATATATATATATATATATATATATATATATATATATATATATATATATATATATATATTATTTTAGTTTTTTTTTAATAAGCGTAAGTGTATTGAATGTCTTGTCTGTTACGAAAAGTGAAATACATAAAAGAAGTTGAAAATATCCCAACAAGAAATACTAAAAGGGGCATGCAGCAGGATGTGTTGAATGAAATCGCTTATGTTGAATGTAACAGCTTGAGTTGAGTGCAACAACTTGTGTTGAATGCAACAGCTTGTGTTGAATGCGTCAACTAGTGTTGAATGCAACAACTTGTCTTGAATGCAATACTTGCGTTGAATGTAATCACTTGTATTGAATGCAACAGCTTGTGTTGAATGCAATCGCTTGTGTTGAATGCAACAACTTGTGTTGAATACAACAGCTTGAGTTGAATTCAACAACTTATATTGAATGCAGTCGCTTGCGTTGAAAGCAATCATTTTCCATTCCCAAAGGTAAAAAATTCAAGGTTTCATTTTGTGCGAGTTTTCCCATGATAATCTATTTCCGTTTTCCCGATTTAAGGATAAGGTTAAGGTTAAGGTTGAACGTATTGCCTTCGTTGATTAAAAATAAAAATAAAAATAAGAGAAATAGAAAGGCTCATACATACGGAATAAGAGACCTTGAAATTCTTGAAGAAGAATGTTTGTATTTCCTATATCAAACCTAAATATAAATATTTATATTATATATAAACATATATCATATATATATATATATATATATATATATTATATATTATAAATATAAACACTCACACATATATAATATATATATATATATATTATATATATATATATATATATATATATATATATATATATATATATATATATATATATATATATATATATATATATATATATATATATATATATATATATATATATATATATATATATATATATATATATAATACCTTTTTTTTTTACCTTCTCACCCCCTGACCACCCCATGTTGAGGCGGCCACATTCGCTAATGAAGCTTCCTGCCGCATCGGTCTCGTCCAGAGATCCTTCAAAAAGTGATGCCCCAGAAGATTTTGGGGCGAGAGTTGGAAGGACAGCGTAATAGAAAGTGTTTAACGGTCTCCGGGGCCTATATATATATATATATATATATATATATATATATATATATATATATATATATATATATATATATATATATATATATATTATATATATATATATATATATATAAGGTAGAAACCTATATAAAAAGTGGTTCAGTATAATACAAAAATACAAATACCAAAAAAAACACAAATACAAAGATCCCTCCCTTACATAACACAGAATCCTACATCACATCACCTCTCTGAGAGACTTTGGGCACAGCTGGCGGCCATCCCGGATTTTCCTAAAAGCATATTTGAAATATTTGAAAGATCTCTGGACGACGCCGACTGCGGCGGGCGGCTTCATTAGCGAAGTGTGGCCACCTCAGCGTGGGGTGGTCAAGGGATGAGAAGATAAAAAAAAAAAAAAAAAAATATATATATATATATATATATATATATATATATATATATATATATATATATATATATATATATATATATATATATATATATATATATTATATATATATATATATATATATATATATATATATATATATATATATATAATATATATATATATATATATATATATATATATATATATATATATATATATATATATATATATATATATATTATATCACTTTTACAGAAATGATTTAACTGTTTATCACGTAAAAAATCGAAATTCTATCTTGGATATCCTTGTAAAAATTTTAATGACTCTTCAATATTAGTAATAATTCTTTTTCTTTTGTACTTTATTGAAGGAAACAAGTGGCAACCTGACTATCCTTTATGAAACTCCATTTGAATATCAAGCCATATGATAATTCTCATAAAATCAATGAACTGTTAAGATCCATTTTAGGGAAGGACCTCAAAGAAGAAGTTATATTTCTTTTTTGATTTTTTTATTTGTATGCAAAAGAGGAGTTAAAGAATCATTAGTTGGAAATTAATAGTATTTTTATTGCCTCTTTTTTTTTTTGCTTAATTAAATTTAATTTGGCATTAACATTTACTTTTATTATTTACAACCATTTTCACTTACTTCAAATGTTTGATTTTTAGCAAATCGTTTTGTTTTCCCATTATTTTTACCAATTTTTACCAATTTTTACAGATTTCCATATTTTATTCCTTTTAATACTCAATATATATTTTTCTTTTCACAGTTATCACCACCTCTGACGGGCAGAATCGCTCCATTTTCTTGTATTTGTTATTATCTAATTTCATTCTTTGTTTATTATTATTTAATAATTTTATATTTTATATATATATATATATATATATATATATATATATATATATATATATATATATATATATATATATATATATATATATATATATATATATATATATATATATATATATATATATATATATATATATATATATATTATATATATATATATATATATATCGTCAGGCAATTGACGCTATGGCTCCCAATATGTTGGTGGCAATCTTCCATAACCTGGAAAAGCGTGTACTAATGGCGAGCAATTCCAACACTTTTGATGTCAGCACAATTCTCACAAACTAAGGTTTGTTCATGAAAAATTTTATTAACTTAAGACCACTACTTTGACATCTATTAATATAATCGCAAATCTGGGGCAGAGATCGAGTGGAACAACCTGTATTAAACTAGATATTAAAATTACGTGTATTTGCACATTTAAATACAGAATAAAGGAAAGACAATTTAGTTATTCATTATTACAATATTGTTAAATTTATTAAAGTAATTAAAATTTTTAAAATATACTTTTTCAGTTTTATCATCATCGTCATATTTACTTTTAAATCGTCATCGTAAAAAAAAATTTTAACGCCAATCACACACACACACACACACACACACACACACACACAACACACATATATATATATATATATATATATATATATATATATATATATATATATATATATATATATATATATATATATATATATATATTATATATAAATATATATATATATATATATATATATAATATATATATTTATATATATATATATATATATATATATATATATATATATATATATATATATATATATATATATATATATATATATATATATATATATATATATATATATATATATATATATATATATATATATATATATATATATATATATATATATATATATATATATATATATATATATATATATATATATATATATATATATATATATATATATATATATATATATATATATATATATATATATATATATATATATATATATATATATATATATATATATATATATATAAGTTAAATGAAATACGAAAATGTTAATTATCCAAAAATTGACATATATAAGAAAAAAATTTTCAAAATTGAAAAAAAAAAAAAAAATCTGCTATAAAAATAAACTAAAGTTAAAAACTTTAAATTATAACCATTGAAGTTAAAAAATTGCTGAATCAGGTGTTTGATGCAATGGAAATTCGAGATTTTTTTTTTTTTTTTTTTTTTTTTATAGAATTTATGACAGACAGAGAATTTATTTCATACATTTTTCTTGATTTTATTTAACTTTCTTTTCTTTACTATTTTATTTATGTCAAACCTACTTCTTTATTCATACATACATACAACATACATATATACACACATATATACATACATAATATACATACATAAATATATATATATATATATATATATATATATATATATATATATATATATATATATATATATATATATATATATATATATATATATATATATATATATATATATATATATATATATATATATATATATATATATATATATATATATATATATATATATATATATATATATATATATATATATATATATATATATATATATATATATATATATATATATATATATATATATATATATATATATATATATATATATACACAGTATTACTTTACCAAATCTAAATATATGAAGCTCATTGACCCAAGCATAGTTTATCTTTTAGGATTCTTGAAAGGTCTTTAAAAAGGAAGGTCGTAGAAAGCATAATGTAATAATAAAATAAAATAAAATAAAATAAAATAAAATCGCTCAGAGCAAAATTGGATGAAGTCCAACTTTCTTCGTTTCAAGCTTTTAATACAAATTGAGTTAAAATTAAGAGACTGTGGTGAATTTCTTAAAGTAAGCCAATAGGTATTGTTTGTGACATCTTAAATTGAATGAATTATGGGTTATTTCTCCATTCAAAGTGATGCCAAAACTGTTATGGAAATTTAGAGTTAATTTTTAGCTATATTTTTTGAGTTCGACTTAACTCACTTTAGATCTGGGTTTCTTATATCAGAATGTAGATAAACCAATTATCTATCTGTGTGTCTATCTATCTATATATATATATATATATATATATATATATATATATATATATATATATATATATATATATATATATATATATATATATATATATATAATATATATAACTACCAAAAGGATCTTAAAAAACTAGTACTAGTACTGCCGACTAGTTTCGGGTTAGAACTTCCTCAACTCATTCTCAAGGCTTACAATAGAATGAACAAAATAATACTAATTAAAATAACAAATAACAGTAAAAAAATATTACAAATTTACTATATAAAATAAATAAATAAATATATATAAAAATTGACATATAGAGAATAGTTCTATCACATGTCAAAATCTCACTTCAAAATTATATTTATCTGACTGCAAATTTTCATTTAATTTAGGTTTGTGATGCCAAATATATAAAAGTTCTAGCAAATGGACATTCATATCATATTCAAAATCTAAAACTTTTATAAATGAATCTTGTATTGGATGATTTAATTAGAGAGAATAAGTGTTAAAAGTAGAATATGTGGGATGATGCAACTAGTCCAAAGTTCTGAAGGAAACACCTTTGTGCTCAGCAATGCGAATTGAAAGACTTCGAGAAGTCTTCCTAATATAGGAAGCATATAGCCATTGAAATTAATTGAATTTATATTCACTGATGAACAAAAAAGTTTAGGAAATCTTTCCTTAGACTTGAAAAACTTCCAATTTTTAATTATTATTAAAAACCAGTTTAAAATTAAGGTGCAAGTTACTAATATTTAATGCTCCATAAATTTTCAATTCAATTTGGTAATTCATTCTCTCCAAAACAAATGTCAACTTGAGAAATAAAAGTTCTTTAGATACGGTTAATTTGGCCAGAAGAATTTGTTGAAATTTTAAGAGAGCTGTGTTCTAAAAACATTTTCAATGAGAGAGTCGAAAAATCTAGTTTTTTTTGAAAAAGTGATTTTTGGAAGGAAGCCAATACGTTTGATAGATTAATATAAGATGAAGAAATCTTATATGTTCTATCAAATAATGTCTTCACAAAATTAACTTTTCAAATATGAGGAATGAAAGAATCCTATTTAGTGTTTAATCAGGTAAATGCTAACTTCCTATAAACACTGGTATGGAATTTATTTTTATATATATTAAACGTCAAGAAATGCCAGCGAATTATTTTCTTCAATTTCCAACGAAAATTTGATGTTTGGATGTTTGGAGTTAAAATAATGCCGAAACATCTCACTGTGTTCTTCATATCTAAACAGTAAGAAAGAGTTATCAAAATACCTTCTAGAGAAAGCTGGTCGAAATTCAATAGTGCAACTATGAAACCAGAGAGAATGAAAATGGCATATAAAT
>SEYY01001069.1:279960-284960 GCA_009176605.1 Armadillidium nasatum
TATATACGTAAAAAAAAAGTTAAAAAAATGTAAACAAACAGTAAACGATAAATAGTAAAATATAAAGTCTTAAGAGACATACTATTAATTATCTATTAAGTTCTTGAAGCAATTTTGAAAACTGGAAAAGAAACAATAGAATGAGGTTACAAATTAGAATGCAAGAGATGTTTCAGAGATGTTTTTAGACATTCTTATACAGTGATGAAAATTTAAATGCAATTAACTGTAAAATAAAAGAAAGTAAACTAAATTGAGTTCGCAAATATTAAGGAAAAAATTATTTGCATTCAGTGAATTTTTTTTTTTTAAATTTAAAAAAAAAAAATAAAATAAAATGTAGGCTAACTTATAATGAGTAAATAGTATTTAAAATAAATTTATCTTCAAATCAGGTTTTTGTCAATGAATTCTTTATTACTAAGACAGCAGTTTTTTAACATGAAAATTTACTGTTAATTTTTTAGATTAGAGACATTTTGCTCGTCTTGCCTTTAATTCAGTTAATGATTTGGTCACTAGATCGATTCTTAGATCGTCTAGCCTTTCATTGTATCATTTGAAGTTGGAAAAATTAAACTTTTTTTCACCTTATGACGGTGCTATGGAAATTTTGAGGTCTGCTCTAAGAGTTACAAAACGGAGACAAGCACTTTAATCTCACTTCCTTAATAGTAGCAGTATTACTACTATTTATACTACTTGATAATAGTAGTAAACTAGATCTATATATTAAAAATTATTCTAGAAATCTCAGTTCTAAATGCTTATTTCAAAACAGAATTATCAACATTTATTTAATATTTAACTAAGATTTCTTTTGCATACTTTTTAGAGAGGATGTTGCTACTGACTAAAAGCTTATTGAGATTGAAGATACATTCTATTTTTAAAGTATTATTTGGGAAGAAAATATCTCCCAATTCTACATTCATTTTGGATGTTGTATGTATATCTCTCTCTTTTGAATAAATTTTATGAACATGATTAGTAAGTTCTACTTTTGCTTGAAAAGCTATGAACTGAAAAATTATGATTACGTTAAACTTGGATTATTTCATTAGTTGAAATCTCATTGGAAAGTCTCTCCTTTCCGTTGACACTTTATTTTATAAAACGGAAGGGATTGTTGCTAGGTTTCTTGATATATTTGGAATAAAAGATGCCGTAGCTTATATCAAACGTGTTTCCTTGTATTTCTAATAATAAACATTTTACATGAATTTTTTGTAAAACTGATTCAAGACAAAATTAAAACGAAATCTGAATTCAGCTATTTAGAATCTTCGATTTATTCATTAATATCATGGTAAAGTCTTCAATTTCGGTGTAGTAGTAAACTTTAGTGACGACAAACTACATCACTGTATAACTGATTTTTCTTTCTTTTTCAACTTGAAATTAAAGATTAAACCCTTTCTTGGTATTTCTGAGGTCTTAGAAATATTCTAAAACGCATTTTCAGCAATAAAATTTTTTTCCATCCTGTTTATTCTTTCTCCAAGAGGTAATTAAGCATGCCTCGAAAAATAAGAGAAGCGTTAAGGTATTATTTAGTACATGCGCACAACGAATGCACGTTGGAATTTGGCCTATTTCAAGAATGAACTCTGCATTTACAAAGACACTTTCAAACTTTTTTTTGACAATATTCTCATTTTACCAAGCACTGACAAACTAATAAGTTCTCTTTGGTAAGATCAAAAGTAGAAATAAAATTTCTTATAATTCAAAAATCAATTACAAAGGGTATAAATATCGATTATTATTACCTTTATTCTCAGTTTTAATAAATTTAAAAAAAAATACAATTATTCAATAGGTTTATTCACGATTTAAAAGCATTAAGCAAATTTATATTTAAAAAAAAAAAAAAAAAAAAATTCCCAAAAAAAAAAAAAAAAAAAAAAAAATCCCCATTCAAAATATAAAAGAATTTAAATTGCATATATAAGAACTTTTAAAATTAATGAATTTTCTAATACTGCTCAAAATTTCTGCATTTTAATACGTAAAATTATAAGGCTATTAATTAAAGCAAGTAAAAAGACTAGTATGCAAAATAAATTTTTTTTTTTTTTTAAACTATTTAAAGTAATATATTTGGTTCTAATGTAATAAAAATAAAGGTATATTACGAGTAATTTATGAACATTACTTGTTAACTTTTTTTTACCTCTGCAACACAAGTTTCAATACAGAAAGGGAAACAGCCTTGGCTGAATACGAAATCGACCATCTTTTTCTTAACAATTGTTTTGTCATAACCTTTACTTATCATTTTCTGAAAGTGATATATATATAATATATATATATATATATATATATATATATATATATATATATATATATATATATATATATATATATATATATATATATATATATATATATATATATATATATATATATATATATATATATATATATATATATATATATATATATATATATATATAATATATATATATATATAATATATATATATATATATATATATATTATATAATATATAAAATATATATATAATATATATATAATAAAATATATAAAATATATATATATAAAATTAATATATATAATAATATTTATATAAATAATAATATTATATAATATTATAAATATATATAAAATATTTAATTATTATTAAATATATATAAATATTATTAATATTTATAATTTTAATTATATAAAAATTAAAATATATTATATAATTATTATATTATAAAATATTATATAATAATTATAATATTAATATATAAATATTAATAATATATATATATTATATATTATTATAAAATATTATAATATATTAATAATTAATTATTATATAATATTATTATTATAATTATTATATAATTATATAAAATTATATAATTATTATTATATTAAATATTATATAATTATTATATAAAAATATTATATTAAATTATTATATAATATAAATATTATATAATTAATTATATTATATAAAATATATAATATTATTATAAATATATATAATTATTATATATTAAAAATATTTATTATTATTAATTATAAAAAATATATATTTTATATATTATATATTATATATATTATATATATTATATATATAATTATATATAATAAATATATATTATTATATAAAATATAATATAATATTATATTATATAATATTATATATATAAATATTATAATAAATATATATTAATATATATATATATATATATATATATATATATATATATATATATATATATATATATATATATATATATATATATATATATATATATATATATATATATATATTAAAATATCTAAAGGCTCCCAATAAATCAAAAACTTTAAGGAAAATTCAAAAGTTAACTGATCAAAAGCTTTTGAAAATTCATAAATCTTAAGCCTTTGTAAATAAAAACCTCTGCAGCTGAAGCTAGATAATAGTTTTAAAATGACAGAATGGGAGCTGGATAAAAATTACTACCTCTAAAACTTTCGTTCAAAGCAGCGAACTCTTTCAATCTTTGTGTGGAAAAATTTTGTAGACATTAAAATTAAATTTTTGGGCAAAAAAAAAAAATTATTAGCAGGGAATAAAGGTAAATTTTGTAGTTTTGCATAATTCTTTGTCATTCAACTTAAAATTAATGAAATTTCCAATACAGATAAAATAATATATGTAATCTTATCTCTCTCTAATCTAATGGAATAAAAATACCTACTTTTATTAATGGATGTTCCATTAAAAGGTTTTGTTCATCTTCAGTAAACATAGCTTCTGAAAGCGGTTTGGGAATCTGGTCAATAACTATCCCATGTCTTGAACAGTAATCTTTAATGTATGCGCAATGCCCATAAAATGTTGCATGATCCTTTACTGGGTCATCATCTACATCTATATTATACAGTCCTCCTTTACAATGGAAACACATGACAATGTCTGAAAATCCTTTGGAAAGAAAAGACATGATATTGATTTTCATATGGAGTAAGTCAGGAAAACTTATGATTTGATATAGATGGTATATGATTTGAGAGCTTAGTTTAATTAGAAATTTTAATGTGCGAGATCTTAACCATAGATTCCAATTCATCATTAGAGATGTCATCTCAATAACCTCTACTCCTGCACAAACATTCCCGATATCTGGGATGTCATAGCGTAGTGGTACAATCTCTTTCATTGGTTACATTATTTATGTTTTTACCTTTCGATATTCAATCTGTGTGTGTTACTGGTCCACCACAATTGGTATTCATACTAAAAATTTACACATTGGAAAGATCGAGAGAAACGCGAGTCAGATGACGGCTCCTCCATTTGATTTGTGATAACTGCAGTTAAGAGAGAAGACACAAAAACTATATAATTTGAAATTAAGTAAATAAACATTCTCAATTCGGATAACCATCTTATATATAATCTCTTCGTTTTCCTGACTGAATCTGTATGCACACTAATTTTCAAAGAGTTAAGACTCAAAATCTCCAACCTGTGAAAACAAACCCGGCTTCTGCTAAACGTTCTATATTCGGTCTTTTCTCAGGAGGTAGATAAAAAAGGTAATGAGTGAACAAAGTTAATCTCACACCATTGTCTGCCAGATTTACGTTTCGACGAATTTTAAATCTTTCTGCAAGGGATTAACTATTAGAAAAATTATTATTTATTAAAAAATTATTAATATATTATTATATTAATTAAATACCTTATGAAAAAAAAAGAAACGACAAATATGGACTTTTAATTTTTAAAGGGGGAGACGGGTTTTTTATTTTTAGGGGGGGGATTGACTTTTCATTTTTACTACGAAGGGGGGATGGTATAAGTAGGGGGTGGGGTGGAGTCAATTTTAAAACTGATCAGAACCTAATATTTCTTCACAATAATTCAAGAAAATAAAAAAACTTATAGAATTATGTTAAAAGTAAAAAAAAAATTAAAATATAACTTAAAATAAACTAAATTGCTAAAGAATAATAAAATAATACTACTAGTAACAATAATACCAAAA
>SEYY01001069.1:287460-302460 GCA_009176605.1 Armadillidium nasatum
TTATCTGCCATGGCTCTGATGTATCTTGAGAAATCCGTTGGCTGATAAGTAATAATATTCATTTTTGGTATTTTTCCTTAGTTCGCTACAATTGACTGAATTATATATATATATATATATATATATATATATATATATATATATATATATATATATATATATATATATATATATATATATATATATATATATATATATATATATATATATATATATATATATATATATATATATATATAATATATATATATATATATATATATATATATATATATATATATATATATATATATATATATATATATATATATATATATATATATATATATATATATATATATATATATATTAATATAATATATATTATATATATAATATATATATTTTTTTTTATTAAAATTAATTATATTATATATATATATATATATATATATAATATATATATATATATATATATATAATATATAATATATATATATATTATATATATATATATAATATATATATATATATATATATATATATATATATATATATAATATATATATATATATATATAATATATGAATAAATAACTTAAATTATTTGACTAACACAACTTTTACAATGTAAAATAAGTAAAATTGGATTTAATTAAACCTTTTAAATTTGAATTTTAATTAAAAATTCGCTTAAAAAGAATTAATGTCCAACACTCCTATCTTGTGATAAGTCTACGACAAACGTAATAATTAGTATTTAGTTCAAACCTTTTTGTTTTTAGTTAATTTCACTCTTTAGATATAATTTACGCAAAACGAAGCACGATGTTGACACTTTTGTTATGTTTTTGTATTTTGTTTTGTTTCTGAGAGCGGACCTCATCTACGAGAGCATATGCCGTCCTTCCAGGAAGACAAAATACTGTTTTGTTTTATTTTTGAGAGCGAATCTCACTAACTAGTTCAAGGCAGACAAAATACTGTCCTTCAGGCTATCACGAGTTCAGAGGAACTGAAATACTTGCATGAGAGTTAGTGGTGCTCTTCGATGTTGACACTGAATAGCTTAAAATGTATTCAAGAACTAAGATTTTTGAGCATAGTCTTTGCTTAGACAGAATGATTGGCTTTGTTTTGACTCACTGGTTTAATTTTGTAAAAAGGATAAGACACAGTAATCCATATTAAAAGAAAACTGTAATTATGATCTGCAAAAAAATCTGAAGTAAATTAGATAACGGTCATTAATTTGACATGTCAAGTCGGTGAGAAATTCAACTTCTACGCAAGAAATATTCCGTCAACTCTGTTGACAAAGTCAGAGTGAGTTAAGTTTTTTTAAAAATAAGGAATCTATGTTTTACTTAAGACTAAGATTTTGCAACAATGTAATTCAAAATAGTGAGTACTTTGAGAGTAGAAAGTAATATGGTAGTCAGTGTACAATAGAACCTAAAATTAATTGTGAAATCTAAAGCTGGTTATTAAAGATCTTCAATTTTCAAAACTATTTCTTAACAGCATATGTTTTTTTTTTCAATCCTAAATATTTAATATGGTAGAGGAAATAAAAACGTTTTGCAACATTTATATGAAAATAAATTTCTTCTCATAATATAGAATTCTTACATTCGTTTCCTATATCCTTTTGCATTTTTGATGGAGCTTTGCAGTTAATTCTTTTATAATCCATTCATAAAAAATAAATCTTTAGATTAAAATATGATGAATTACAAAGTACCATGAATCTATATTTTTAATCCGACATAATCGAAATTACTTTAATTAATTACGAATAAATCAGCTGAGGAGAAACCACTCAACCTCACAACAAGTTGTTTTCATTTTTAACATATATTTGCGTAGTTTAACAATATTTTCTCTTCTAGTAGCTGTACTTTCCAAACATTTTATTTCAGTACTGTTATTGGTATTTTAAACACTAAGTTTGAATTTAGATTGGTCTTTCTGAAGCGCTCTTGTATGATTTTTAAAAACAATAGAATACTTACTACTCATTTGTTTTAACTTTCCAAATTTTTTATTTCAGTACTGTTTATTGGTATTTTTAACACTAAGTTGGAATTTTGATTAGTCTTTCCGAAGAACTCTTGTTTGATTTTTAAAAACAAAACTTTCAAAACATTTTATTTCAGTACTGTTATTGGTATTTTTAATACTAAGTTAGAATTTAGTTTGGACTTTCCGTAGCACTCGGGCATGATTTTTAAAAGCAAGACTTCTTTAGAGACAAAGATGGTTGTATTGATGACCCAAGGGGACGAAATAACTATTATTAATTATTTCATATTCTGAAATAAAAAATAAACTTTCTTCCTTTAACTTTCTTTCATATTTGAAAATCACAAGACTATTTTTTTTCCTTTTACCTTTCGATTAAGTTGATGATGCTTTGTTTGTGGAATATGAAGTTTTAGCTTTTCGCTTATAAAATTAAATTGGTTGGACGTGTCTATAATAAATTTATTATTTATATAGAAAGTTTGATATACTATATTTTTGAAAGTTATTTTACTATATATGTTAATGTTATCTCTTTATTATAAAGTAAGTGGAAGGTTATGTAAACTGAAAATATATATATATATATATATATATATATATATATATATATATATATATATATATATATATATATATATATATATATATATATATATATATATATATATATATATATATATATATATATATATATATATATATATATATATATATATATATATATATATATATATATATATATATATATATATATATATATATATATATATATATATATATATATATATATATATATATATATATATATATATATATATATATATATATATATATATATATATATATATATATATATATATATATATATATATATATATATATATATATATATATATATATATATATATATATATATATATATATATATATATATATATATATATATATATATATATATATATATATATATATATATATATATATATATATATATATATATATATATTACTCCTCCGGTGGGCAAAGGCCAGGAGGCCTACCAAATTCCACCGGAGTTGGGAAAGGTCTATAATCATGGTCGATGGTGGCCGACGTGTCCAGACACACGGCGTTTGAAAGTATGCAAGTCAAAGGAAGTTGGGAAAACAGATGAAGGGAGTGTGTTCCAGACTTTACCAGTAGAGTATATGTAAGACTGAGCATAGCGGTTAAGTCTGGGGTCGGAGAGTTGGACAGAGAAAGGATGAGAATGTGTAGAAAGGCGTGTCGCACGAGCTCTTCTCAATGGAGGAGGTATGCAACGAGAGAGTTCAGAAGAGCAGTGTCTGTTGTAATAGCGATAGTAAAGAGAGAGTGACGCAACAATTCGACGGGCAGAAAGAGATTGAAGAGAGTTAGTAAGAGCAGGAGAGTTGATGAGACGAAATGCCCTTGACTCCACCTTCTCTAAGAGAGCTGTATGTGTGGAACCACCCCAGATGTGCGAAGCATACTCCATACAGGGACGAACAACACCCCTATACAGAGCAAGCAACTGGGGTGGCGTGAAGTAATTCTGAAGGCGCCTCAGAACACCCAACCTCTTAGAAGCTTGTTTAGAAAGAGAAGTAATGTGATCTTTCCAAGAAAGATCACGAGAAAAAGAAACACCAAGAATATTAAGGACAGATGAAGGCTTGAGTTGTGTGTTTTCGAAGAAGATATCATAGTTGTGTGGAAGATTGTGTCGAGTGGAGAGATGGAGGAACTGAGTTTTTGAGGCATTGAAAACAACCATATTTTTTCTCTGCCCCAATTTGAAATACGGGAAAGATCAGAGGTTAGTTGTTCCAAGGCTACCCTTCTCGAGTCTATCAACTGCTGTTGGGTGGGACGTTTTTCAAAATGGAAGGAATAATGAAGGGTGGAGTCATCAGCATAGGAGTGGATAGGAGATGAGGTGATGGAGAGAAGGTCATTAATGAAGAGTAGAAAAAGTGTTGGTGATAGTACAGAACCCTGAGGAACACCACTATTAATAGATTTAAAGAATGAACGGTGGCCGTCTACAACAGCTTGCTATAGAACGACCGGAAAGGAAATTAGCGAGAAGATCACAGAGAGAAGGATAGATACCGAAAGAGGGAAGTTTAGAAATCAAAGCTTTGTGCCAGACTCTATCGAAGGCTTTCGATATGTCCAGCGCACACAGCAAAAGATTCACCGAAATGCCGAATAGCGGAGGACCAAGATTCAGAGAGAAGGGAAAGAAGATCACCTGTAGAGCGTTTCTTACGAAAGCCATACTGGCGATCAGAGATAAGATTAGAAGAATTGAGATGCTTCCAAATCTTCCTGTTAAGGATAGATTCGAAAACTTTAGAGAGAACGGAGGTCAAAGAAATAGGACGATAGTTGGAGGGTTGAGAGGGGTCCCCTTCTTCGGCACAGGTTGAATGAGCGCACGTTTCCAGCAAGAAGGGAAGGTTGAAGTAGATAGACAAAGACGAAATAGTTTACCAAGGCAGGGTGCAAGCTCGGAAGCACAAGTTTTGAGAACCACAGGAGGAATACCATCAGGACCGTACGCCTTCTTAGTATTAAGCTCAGAGAGAGCAGAAATGACATCTTTAGAAGAAATTCTAATTTTAGGCATAATTGAGTTAGAGGGGGTTGAAGGAGGAGGAATAGCTCCGGAATCGTCTAAGGTTGAATTAGAGGCAAAAGTTTGAGCAAAGAGTTCAGCTTTAGAAGAAGGTAAAACAGCAGTTGTGCCGTCGGAAGATATTAAAGGAGGGAAAGAGGAAGAAGCAAAGTTAGAGTTGACATTTTTTGCAAAATGCCAGAAAGAACGTGAAGAAGAGGAACCAGAAAGATTATTGCATTTTTTACGGAGAAAGGAGTTTTTAGTGTTACGAAGGATAGATTTTGCACGATTCCGGGATGAAATATAAGTAGCGTGAGTTTCAGGAGTTTGAAGACGACGGTAATCCCTGAAGGCAGCATCCCTGCGGCGGATAGCACGAGAACAAGCAGAGTTAAACCAAGGTTTATTAGGTTTAGTAGAAGGGAAAGAATATGGAATGTATGCCTCCATGCCAGAGAGAATCACCTCGGTAATGCGTTCTGCACACTCCGAGGGACCCCTCCCACGGAAGCAATAATCATTCCACGGGAAATCAAAGAAGTACGACCGCAAGTCCGACCAGCTTGCGGCACCGAAGTGCCACAAGCGTTTCCTTTCCGTAGAAGGGGGTCTTTCCTGCGGAAGACTTGAAGAGATAGGAAGAGGATACAGAGATAAGAAGATGATCGGAGGAACCCAGAGGAGGAAAGAGTTTAACAGTATAAGGAGAAGGATTAGAAGTTAGGAAAAGGTCTAGAACGTTGGGTTCATCTCCAAGACGATCAGGGATACGAGTAGGGAGCTGCACCAACTGCTCAAGGTCGTTTTGGATAGCGAAAAGGAAGGCACGTTCACCAGCTGTATCATGAGAACTAGAAGAAAGCCATTGGCGGTGGTGAACATTGAAATCACCTAATATGATGATTTCAGAGAAAGGAGAAGAAGAGAGAATGTGCTCTATTTTGGAGTTTAAATAGTCGAAGAATTTTGCATAGTCAGTAGAATTAGGAGATAAATAAACAGAACAAATGAATTTAGTCGTAGAGTGGCAAGAGAGCCTAAGCCATAAGGTGGAAAATTCGGAAGACTCCAAATTAGAGACACGAGAACAAACGACATCGTTGCGCACATATGCACAACAACCGCCTTTGGCTGAAAATTGAGGATAGAGACAGTAGGAGGAAACAGAATAGGGTTTGCTATCAGAACGCTCAAACATCTGAGTTTCGGTCAAGAATAAGAGGTGAGGTCTAGAAGAAGAGAGGTGATGTTCAACAAAGTGGAAATTAGAGTGCAGACCGCGAATGTTGCAGAAATTAATGAAAAAAAATAGACCGTGCATCAGGACAAGCCGGCGGCCGAGTCCTGGTGGCACCAACCCCATCACCGGAGGCCACCAACTCCCAAGTGGTGATGGGGGAAGGGGTGGATGAGGGGCTATTTTTGGAAGCCGCCCCCCGTGGCTTCTCCGAGGCTACCGAAGTTGACGCCATTTTTGAATTTATTTTAATTATTTTTAAGATGTGTTAGAAATGTTTTATGTATGTAAAGGAGAGCCACTCCGTGTAGATAGAAGGTGAGCGCGAAAGGGAGCGAACCATTGGGCACCGGGATGAGATAGGAGTACCTTTAACATCCCGTATACCCAACAGGGGGTAATCTCATCGCTTCGGGAGCGCTACTTCCCTATATATATATATATATATATATATATATATATATATATATATATATATATATATATATATATATATATATATATATATATATATATATATATATATATATATATTTTCTAGATCTATCAAGCTTGCTCAACTTAACTCAACCTAGACTTGAAAGGATATTTTCAATTCATTTTAGTTTATTGCATGTAAGTAGCTTTGTAGTTCAAAAAATATCGATTTCCTGCCATGAACTAAATAACTATATATTGATATTTCTATCAATGTATTGGTATTGTTTTTGATTAAAACCAATTAAAACAATTGACACCACTCACTGGTTGGGGATGTGGGGGATTCGACCCATCCCCTAGATGTATGATCGTGTGCCATGCATTTATTTTCAGCTAGTGTTTACATCTCTCCATAAAATGGAAAATATGTATACATATAGGCTATATCGATACATCAAAAGTTCAGACAGCTTAACACTTGTGATAAACTTGGAAAATATTTTTCTATTCAATTTAACTTGATATTTTTAATAAAACTTTCAATGAATTTATTTTAATTAAACATCATTGGTCCAATTTTGATACATTTAACACTTTAAAAAGATAGTTATGATGGGAAAATTTATTAATACTTAGGGTATATAACTATTAATATCACTTAGAAATCGGGATTAATTTTTATGAAGCAACCTCCACACATTAAACCTTATAAGGGTCCTTACGATTTACCCCTTTCAGTCTATATTTCGTAAAATGTAAGGTTCTGGCTTAGTTTCTATTTTTAGGTTTTTGCTCTTCACAATATTTTTAGCTTAAATTCTTCAGAAATTTTTCTAGATAATTTACCTCTATTTATATTTAGAAAATATAAATTGCAACGTGTACTACTTAAGGTGCTTTATGAGACCTATTTTCCTAATACAAAATATTTTACTTGAAAATACTCAAGAATTTAAGGAAAAAGAAAGCTACGATGAAGGATACTGCTTTATTATAAGAACATGAAACAATAAGAACAATGTGAATAGTTTTAAAATAGAATTTAATGCCAATGCTTAAAATCTGGTTTTAACAGTACATGGATTAAAATTTGTATATTAATATTTTAAAAAGCCAAATTGCATTGCTTAAATATACTTTTAATTCACTTTCTTACAATCATTTTACATTTCTTTTTTGAATATTCGAATATCGAATGGGAAATGTCCAAAAAGTTCTACATGTTTTTCAACAATATTCTTAATGTCAGATTTTTTGTAGCCTTGGAAAAGTAAATTCTGAAAATTGGAAAGAAAGATTAAAAAATTCGAATCTTACGAGAAAATTTCTAGAAACTAAATTTTAATTTATTAATAAGTTTTCCTTCATTTAACCAACTGTAAACCAGTTGACAATCAGTGAACTCTTTTCTCTTAGAGAAGTATGTGTACTGCAAATCACAAAAAAAGCCGTAAAAAACCTTGACCAGGTTTTTAAGTTTATGTATATATCCATTATAGTGTATCGAGTTTAGAAATAAAATAGTTTAGTGGTTATGAGTAATCATTGTCAAGATGTGTGAAAAAATAGAACTAGATCAATTTTTCTTGCTTGAAAAAAGTTGGAACGAATCACAAATTTGTATTCCGAAATTCGAATAGTTTAAGCTTAACAACCTCCTTCATACTGACTGTTTGTGACTAGCCTAATGCACATCATGCAAGTCAGGAGTTAAGTATTCCTCATACGACTCTAGAAAACTTTAGAACTACTCCAAGAATAGGTAGGTGTTCCTACAGTATAGGTTTTAAAAACTCTCCCTCTATAAAACAAAAATATTTAGTATAAAAATATTCAAAATTACCTTTTAATTCATACTTTATGAAGTTTAATTCAAATCAAATTGCAAATTTGAAATTCGAATAGAAAAAGAGTTAAATCATTTAGAAATTCTTATTTTTTTAAATTGAACTTTCAAATTTTTATATCAATAACTGCTTTTAAAGGACATATCTGAAAAACTATACTGTAGAATAGAGAGAAGAACAGAGAATTGAAAAGTTAGCCTTCAGTTTAGACTAAAATCAATCATTATTACCTTAACCATCGGATGATGCATAAGAAGTTTTTTGTCTTGTTCCTTAAATGGTTTCAACACGTTTTGGTATTGAAGTTTAACATCTACTTTATGTTTTTCTACGTACTCTTTGATAAATGGACAATGACCAAAAAATGTAGCGTGGTCCTTTATTGGGTCATCTTCTACATGTAAATTAAACAATCCTCCTTTACATTCAAAACACATTACAATATCTGAAAATCCTTAACAGAAAAACAGTAAATTAAATTTACTAATTACAGTAACTAAAAATCAAAAAAATTACAAAGGGGTGGAGTGAGACTTACCAGTGTAAACGAAACCAGCTTCTGCATAGCGATTTTTTTTCGGTCTTATTTCTTCGGGTAGATATTTTAAAAATTGATCAAAGGTGCTAAGTCGATTTGTACCTAATACGAAAGTTTCTTTCAAAGCATCCTCTTTAACAATATCTGAAGAATTCAAAAATAAATAATCTCAATAATAATCCTAATCTCAATAATAATCCTAATCTCAATAATAATCCTAATCTCAATAATAATCCTAATCTCAATAATAATCCTAATCTCAATAATAATCTAATCTCTAATAATCCTAATCTCAATAATAATCCTAATCTCAATAATAATCCTAATCTCAATAATAATCCTAATCTCAATAATAATCCTAATCTCAATAATAATCCTAATCTCAATAATAAATCCTAATCAATAATAATCCTAATCTCAATAATAATCCTAATCTCAATAATAATCCTAATCTCAATAATAATCCTAATCTCAATAATAATCCTAATCTCAATAATAATCCTAATCTCAATAATAATCCTAATCTCAATAATAATCCTAATCTCAATAATAATCAATAATAATCCTAATCTCAATAATAATCCTAATCTCAATAACTCTAAAAATAAATTACTTTTATTTATTAATCTATGTGGATAATCGAAATCTTTTAACTTACTTGGATTAAATATTATTTTCTTTCCCTTGTTTGGAATGTCATTTCTTACATTATGAGCCATAAAATCTTGTAGCATCCAATTCAGTTTAGAATAAGAATCATTGTCAACAGAATGTGGGTCTATTATAGGGACGTTTCCGTTTAAAGGAAATCTGGCCATTGGACACTTTTCATCTTCATCAATTGCGTGACTCGAAGTTTCTTCTTCGTAATTACCACCAAATTGAATTTTTTCATTACAAAAATAACAAACCACACTGTCAGTTAGGCGACTGTAATAAAACCCTTTCTTCGCCATTTTCTTAACATCTAGTTCCTCTCTATATTTAAAATAATAAAACGTTGCTAATCGAACAGACTCGAAAAAGAGGGCTGTGGTATTAAGTATTCGTCTGTCTCTTGTGTCTTTAAGTTTATCTACTGTAAAAAAGAAAAGATTTTAGATTAACGATACATTCGGGGGGTTTGAAAGCGTGTTGGGGATGAGGGTCCTATAAGCTTTTATTCTTGTGTATAAGGTTTTGCAGTTTAATATAACTACACTAAAACACTTTGTGCTAAATCGAGTACATCAAGGTCCATAATTATGAATACTTTTTGAACAGCTAGATTTAACGTAAAGTCATCCTCGAATAAGTGTTCCTTTACTGTCAAGGTTTCAGTAAGTTTGCATTTATGAATCCACTCCTAATTTAATCATTACTTATCAAAGATTTAAAGAATGATAATTGAGGACTACATAGAAAAAACACTAATGAATCCCCAATAAATGAAGCACCATAACTTTAAAACAAATATGTAAATTTTATCACCTGACTTAAGAGTTTCTTTTAGTTTAAAAGTGCAAATAACGCATTTCACAATGTGCGAATTAAAGAGGGGCAAGAAGGAAAAAAAGTATGGTTTAGTTTATACCATACAAAATATTTAAGTTACCGAAATAACTAGCAACTCTATGATAAGTTGCAGATTTGTGTCAACATTGTCGATGAAGCGAGATACACGTTGGGAACATAATACTGACCAGGACATGTTTGCTGATTCAGATATATTTAAAATTTTTCGAAATATAAAAAATTCAAATTTAATTAAATTTAAAATCTGAAAGTATCAGTGATGAAATAGTTTCTCGCGAATAGCTACAAATTACAATATAACGATGTATTCTTATATGATAAGTATATTATAGACTTAAACTAAGCATTAATTGGGTACGTCATTTCTAGCTTCAGTGTGAGAAGTATTGAAAATATTACTTGCAGCTTAGTCCCAGTCTCAGTTGCATGTTACACTGATGTGAAAGCTCCCTTAGGCGTTTTGAAAGTATTCTCTCCAAACTATATATTTGACAATCATCTACATATTCCTTTCCAACAAGTTAAAAAATATCAATTACCGAAACTTAAAACAAAAAGCAATAATTTCGCAGTTCAAAAATATTCCTTATGGAAGGTTCAACATCGGTTCAGAGGAGCCTTGGACGGATTCCGTGGTACTTTCCAAGGAGGTATCCTTGCAAATACGATTTCATTAATGAAGTCTTGAAAAAGACTAATAGACTCCCGCTAAGAGTTTATAAAAGCAAGATTAATTACAAATCATAGCTTAAAAGATTTACAATTAAAATTAATGGTATTAAGTGCATATACTCGTGGATATTAAATACATATACACACAATTATACAATTTTTAATCTTTTGTTTTTTCCAAATATACTAATCGAGATTATTTTGTTTTGCATATTAATATGGCTATGTCAGTTCAATAAGAAAAACTAATTTCAAATATTGCAAAATCTCAAATTAACAATTCTCACAATATTGATGTTCTAAAGAATTAAAGTAAAAATGTTTTGAAAGGAAAAATTAACTTCGTTGACATACTCAAAACCAAAGCATCTCAGTCTCTTAAATATAAGAGTTTATAATAATAAAGCTATAAAGAAAACTTACTTGGATTTGCTACATCGTCTGAGTATTGTGGAAAGCCAAACTCCATCTTTCAGAGCAAAGAAATTCTCTGTAAAATAGAAATATTGATAAGTTTGTATAAATTAATGAGAAATTTGTTTTAAATATATATATATAATATTATATATATATAATATATATATATATATATATATATATATATATATATATATATATAATATATATATATATAAATAGGATGTATCGAAGCACATTAGTCATATTACCAATTAATCGTCCGATTATTGCTTTAAATACTGTATATGGTTGTATCGCCGCTTAAAAGTTATATATTTGCCATGAAGATTGTGAATTATATAATGAGAAGTAATAAATATTGTAAAAGCTTTGACCACTGCTTGAACAGTTACCATTCAGATTGAATTAAAGGCTTGAAAAGTAATTAATTCACACTGGAAAATTATATCGCGTTAAGAATAATAATACATGCTTAGGATAATGATATTTACTCCGTAATCTCTTACATAAAGTTCTTGTGAGTGTGATTTACCAGAAAATTACTGTTCAACTTATAAAGCATTTACGTTTTGATGGCAGTAAGGAACTAAATTTATATCAACAAATGCAAAATAATTAACGGATATTTACGAGCAACTTCGGTCAGTTTTTGGGAAGTTTATCATTAACTTATCAAAATTATTTCATGAATTAGCTTTACGTGTAAGAGATAGGGTACTACTACTATCGTCTTGGTCTGTGGTACTATTAAGATCGCCTAAGAAAAATAAGCATACATTCTTTTTGTATAAAAGTTGCAGATTATTTAAATTTACAGTTACTACCAAGAAATTATGACCGATTTGTGTGGCAAAAAAAAAAAAAAAAAAAAAAAAAAAAATCGAAAACCTTTACTCTTTGATCTATCAATTTTAATATCTTCCCTTATACAAAATGTAAATTATAAATATAAAATATTGAAAATTAATTAGACTAATGTAGAGACTAAGTCAATACGATAAATTTAATTAAATTTTATTTTAACAAACCTAAATAACCCAACTACCACGTTAACATTGAGAAAAACTTTTCAATATCTTCGTTCACAAATTAATGCATTTCAACCCTACCTGTAATTTAAAGGTATTAATTTTTTTTCAATTCTTTCTCAGATATTTTCCCAATAATACGATGAAAACTATTTAGGAATCAAACTATTTGTCTATTATATATACTTTAAATCTTACTATGGCAAAAACTATTTAGTAATCAATCTATTTTTCTGTTATATATACTTTAAATCTTATTAACTATAGTAAAAACTATTTAGGAATCAAACTATTTGTCTTATATATACTTTAAATCTTATTTTAAAAACTTTTTAGTAATCAATCTATTTGTCTGTTTTATATACTTTAAATCTTAACTTATTAACTATAGTAAAAACTATTTAGTAATCAGAATATTTGTCTATCATAAATTCTTTAAAATCTTTTAATAACTATATAATTACTTAAGTAGTGATACTAAACACTTTGTTCATATAACTTTAAATATCGTTAAAGAATTTACCTTTACAAAACAAAGAACAATTTATAACTGAATGACACGCAAATATTTGGACGATAACTTTTATTTTAGTGGACATACTCTTTGTTTAAGCATATATATATATAAATATATAATATATATTATAATATATTAATATATAATATATATATATATATATATAATATATATATATATATATTATATATATATATATATTATTATATATATATATTTTTTACTATTATTATTATTATAATTAGGATTATATTTTATTATTATTTTTTTATTATTATTATTATTATTATTATTATTATTATTATTATTATTATTATTATATTATTATTTTATTATTTTATTATTATATTATTATTATTATTATCATTATTATTATTATTATTATTATTATTATTATTATTATTATTATTATTATTATTATTATTATTTTTATTATTACTATTATTATTTTTACTATTATTATTGAATTTTTGGATTGCATTTCGAGTTAGGACACTAGAATATTTGAACTAAATTATAAATCATATCGAAAGAATTTTTAAATCAAAGTATATGAAAATGAAAAAAACATGTCAGATCTAACCAGATCTTTGGCTAATTTTTTGTACCGCTTCTTGAAGGGTAAAAAATACTTAACATGAAATAAATACTTTGGATTGGAGACCAAATTTGCTGGTGTCTGAATAGATAAGAGAGGGAGAAAAAAAGATAACATGCCATATTAATGCCTAATATACTAACAGGCCAGACACACCGTGAAAGAACATTTGAGATCTTAGATTACTATATATATATATATATATATATAATATATATATATATATATATATATATATATATATATATATATATATATATATATATATATATTATATATATATATATATAATATATATATATATATATATATATATATATATATATATATATATATATATATATATATATATATTATATATATATATATATATATATATATATATATATATATATATATATATATATATATATATATATATATATATATATATATATATATATATATATATATATATATATATATATATATTATATATATAATATATAATATATTATATATATATATATATATATATATATATATATTATATATATATATATATATATATATATATATATATATAGATATAGATAGATATAGATATGAGGAGGAAAAGTAAATCAGAAGATAACATCAGTAATATTAAGGAGAGAGAGGATATGGCAGAAGATAACATCAGTAATATTAAGGAGAGAAAGAGGTATGGCCTTTGTTGTTGAGAAGATAGTTCGAATTTTCACGATTTTGAGAAAATATTTTAGAAGATTCGTGATCAGTTCCTCCTGAAAGACAATTCCGCTGAGTCAGCTATTTCAAATCGAGATGATTATTAACTCTTTTTAATATAATTTAATAACGGGAAAGAAATTTCTGCTTTTAGAGCTTAAAATTTTTCTTTTTATTTTTTAATATCTCGTACAAATTATCTCCGTTAACTTCAAAGACTTTCAACTGTTAAAGAATTGTACGGACATTAAAACAGAACCCAGAGGTATCAAACTTTTTATGTAAAAATAGGATTCTGATGGTTACTTAAAATAATTTCTATGTATCGTATAAATAAAGATACAAATGCGAGCTTATACTTTTACAAAATGCGAAGAATGTAATCTAAAAGAGGACTTGTGATACACTGTCGAAATCTTTCGTTAAATACAACGTAAGGGCAACAATTTTCATCAAAAAAGAAATGTTTTATTTTTAAGAGTTAATTAAATTCATAAAGGAATTATTTTAGGCAACGTACCAGGTAAGGTAAAAAATTATTAACATTCCAAATATGGAAAGCTGCTGAGCAGTTTTGTTTTCTACAGTACATAATTTTTTATGAAAAATAAGAAAGAAAGAAAAAAAATATTTTATACTGCTAGATTTCTTAAACGGCATCAAATTCGAGTGAAGAATGATTAATACAATTTCGGTATTGTCCGTGGAGGTTTTATTAGTTAAGGATGTGACCATTACGTGACAGAACTTTCCAGAATGCAAGCGAGTATTTAGCTCAGGTACAAACAAATGTCGATGGGCATATGTTAATAAAGTATTAAAAAGTCCTCCTTTTTAAGTTTCTGCATGACTTCGTAAGCTTCCTTAA
>SEYY01001069.1:307460-308814 GCA_009176605.1 Armadillidium nasatum
TTATGGCAAAAATAACATCTTACAGTATCGGTGAAACGGTCATAAATATATCCTTTCTTGGCTAATTTTTTTATATCAACAAAATCTTTAAATAAGAAATAATAAAATGTTTGTTCACGGAAAGATTGAAATTGCAGAGCTCGAGTAGTTAGAATTCTTCTGTCTTCTCTCGGACCAACGTTACTTACTGTAAAAATAATAATAAACTATTTAGTTTGACATATTTTATGGAATCACAAAGCTATTTTCCAGCACTGTTAATGGTGGAAATAGATACGTATTTTGATAGAAACGTTTTATGAATTTGAACATCACTAGACAAGCGTAAATCATTTTATAGCAACCCTCGTCATGTTTTTCCCTCTATGAAAACCAAATTTTTGATTCGAAAATGTAGAGAAATCCTACATTAATAATATTTCTTCACTAGAGGTATCAATTTTGAAAAGAATTTTTACCTTATAACTTCTTACTCCTCACATTTCCTCTCCTATTTCGAGGTCTGTCTTCATTATTTTCATTTTAAATGAATTCAAACCCAACTTTAGTTAACCCACGACAGAAGATTGGCCTTCGAGCAACTTTTGATATTTCTCGAAGTGCTTAATTGGTGCATACAAAGCAGTTCTCAATATCTCAAAAAACAGCATTTTTTTTTACTCCACAGTTGTCCACTCAATTTTCGAAAACAATGCAGCTAAAACCTCAGTCTATTCATATATTCTTGGTGTTTCTTTTTCTACTGATCATTCTTGGAAGGATCACATTATTTCTCTTTCTAAGCAAGTTCCTAAAGGGTTGGGTGTTTTGAGGCGCTTTAATAATTTCTTCACATCACAGTTGCTTGCCTTTTATAGGGGTGTCATTCACCTTGCAAAGGGTACGACTCGCATATGTGGGGTGGTTCCACTCATGCAACTGAAAACTTTTTGTCAAATGGCTTTTAGTCTTAACTGTTCCTCGTTCAATAACTCTCTCCAGTCTCTTTCTTCCAACCGAATCGTTGAGTTACTCTCTCTATACTATCTCAATTGCTCTTCTGAAATCTCAAGTCGCATGCGTCATCCATTGAGAGGGTACGTGCGACACGCCTTTCCACATCCTTCTTTTGAATGTCCAGTTCTCAGATCAGACCAAACCTTTATATGCTCAACCTCACATGCACTCCACTGGTATAGTCCGAAATATTCTTTGTCAAGTTTCCCATTTAAATTCGACTTGCAAAGTTTCAAACACGTGTATCTGCGTTTGTCGGCCTTTAATTTAACCCTGGTTAAACTTTCCCAACTGGTGGAATTTGGTATGATGATTACCAACATAATATATATATGTATATATGTATATATGTATATAT
>SEYY01001070.1:0-7500 GCA_009176605.1 Armadillidium nasatum
TTATTTATTATTTTATTATTATATTATTATTATTATTTTTATTATTATTATTATTATTATTTTATTATTATTATTTATTATATTATTTATTATTATTATATATTTATTATTATTATTTTATTATTATTATTGTTATTATTTTATTATTATTATTTATTATTATTATTATTATTATTATTATTATTATTATTATTTATTATTATTATTTTATATTATTTATTATAATTATTATTATTATTATTATTATTATTTTATTATTATATTATTATTATTATTATTATTATTATTATTAAAACTGTTTTCTTTTCACTTTTTCTATTTTCTGTTTTGATGTTTGATGGTGATGAAATTTCAGATTGAATCTATCCTTTGTTTTTCAGATTTTTCTCATTATGTTGGTAATCCTTTATTATTATTATTATTATTATTATTATTATTATTATTATTATTATTATTATTATTCCAATTCTTATTTTAATTATTAAATATAATTGTGATAGACATGTCCTATGTTATAGAGCAAACTTAAGAACACTAATGTTAAAATTTTGATACTTTAAATTTAAAGAATTTCAAAATGTAAATACGTTTTAAGTTTTATATGTTTGAAAAGTTTATGTTTAGTTAATGACTAGAATATTATTAGTAGGTATCAGGTTTCCAGGATATGTTTTCGTTTTCTGCTACGGTATTGTAACTAGTTTTCCTTTTTTTAGGCACGAAGATTTCAGAATCTGATAAAGATTCCCTTTCCACTGAAAACGATCGGAATGTTTGGGATTCATCTAGCTTAGTTTTTGTCCCTTTATTAATACTTGCCCTCTCTGTAATTTTAGATGATTCTGTTTCTGATGTGGCAATGCTGCTTGAATCTGGTGTTTCTGGGGATTCAGGAAGAGTTGACGAGTCAATGTCATGGTTTTTTAAGTGTCTTTCCAAGTTTGTCTGCTGTCCGAAACACCTTTCGCACATCGGACATTTGAAAGGTTTTTCTTTATTATGAATATTACGAACATGACGTTGTAGGTTAGAGGATATACTAAATGAACGCTCACAGTATTTACATTTATAGGGTTGCTCACCTGTGTGAGTTCTAAGGTGTCTGGTGAGGTTGGCAGAGCGTGGAAAAGTTTTTCCACAGAATTTGCAACAATATTTATCCTTTGATGTGCGTATATTTTGATAACCATTTAAAACACTTCCATAATTATGTCGTAAATCCGGTATGCTGTTTCCATAGGGAGACATATGGGACCTTATAAAATCTATTCCAATACCTTTATTAAAATTCGTCTGTTGACTGGGTCTTGGAACTACTAGATTGTTGAGAATATTTTGCTTTAAAAATTGCTCATGCATTTCAGTTTTGCTGAACGGTTTGTAGACACTGACATTTCCTGATGGTTGAATGGGACGTGGACATAATAAAGGAAAATTTAATTGATAATTGGAAGGTGAAGCTGAAAAGTTATCTTGTTGTCGTCTTCCTTGAGTATCTTTTAGCAAATCACTGATACTATGGAATGGATGTTTTGAGGTCTCATTAATATCTTTTTCTTTTTCTGCGTTGTGTGTCGCAAAATTATTATTTATTTTAATTTTTTTTGTTTGCAAGGTTTCAAATTTTTCTTCCGATGTTGAATCACACTTTCTTTTAAGAGAAAGATCAAGAGGTTTGTCATTTTCTACATCAAACACTTCTGATGAACAGTATTCTCCTTCATTCGAGGTGACTATGACTGTATTGAGACTTATAAACGAGGACTTTTCAGCTGAAGATGTTTCTCCAGTGTTTGAAAAGCCCCTTAAATGGCCATTAATATCAGATATTATTACCTTTTCCATAGAAGCGATTGTATTTCCCTCTTTGTCTTTCCCTAAAGGTAAAAATGTCTTTCTACACTGGTCGGGTGAATACCTATTCACTGAAGATATCCGAGGAGGTGAATAGCGTGCTTGTGTCATCACATTATTCTTTTCAAGTTCTTGATATGCCTGTGACACTTGCATCTTTTCGATATAATCTGGAAATAAGAGATTTTGAATATTAGAAAAAGAATCTTGGTTGTCAGTGTATTAATGCAAAAGAATCTTACGCAGAATTTCTATACTTAAGCACATACGTATATACATACATACATACACACACACAAACACACACACACACACAATTATATATATATATATTATTAAGATATATATATAATATATATATATATTAATATATATAATTATATATATATATATATTATATATATATATATATATATATATATATATATATATATATTATATATATATATATATATATATATATATATATATATATATATATATATATATATATATAATATAAATAAAAAAAGGTCACTGGTCAATACACTAATTTGAAAACTGAGCAGGTGTATGAAATACTTTGTTGATAAAATATTAAATTTTTTATTAAACAGTTCCAATTGTTCATAGAAAATTAGAAACTCACAATATTAAAAATTAATTAAAAAAAAATATTAATAAAAAAATTGCATCGCCTGGATGGCTTGTATCCAATTTATTCTTTAACTACTTCAAGCAATACATAAAACTTTTTTTATCAAAATAATAAATAAACGTGAGGCACTTGACCGAGTTTCAAAAGAGAGTAGCAAAGGAAGCACATGTAAGTTCTATAAAACTCAATGAGAGAATGAATCAAATGAATGAACTAACAATGATTGTATGACCTGCTACGATGACGCTTAGCGACTTATGATCAATCTCGCGCGGAATTCTGGAATGCACAGAATCAAAATAAAAGCTCGTTGGAATCACGATGCAAACAGGGACTTATTCCGGAAGTCATTCGTGGCAGGTGAAAGAGGAGATCAGAAAGAGGAAAATGTGTGCTCTGTTTTATAGATTTGCACATAATTATTAAAATGTTAGTTTGATGCACGGTATCAAATGTATGATAGGGAGCAAGTATATATATTATATATTATATATATATAATATATATATATATATATATATATATATATATATATATATATATATATATATATATATATATATATATATATATATATATATATATATATATATATATATATATATATATATATATATATATATATATATATATATATATATATATATATATATAATATATATATATATATATATATATATATATATATATATATATGTATATATATGTCTCCTTCGGTGGAAAAAGGCCAAAGAAATGGCATTTTGTAAATGAGTTTGAAGATCCAATAGATGTACAAATTAAATTAGAGGCAGACAAGTCCCGATACATGGCGATTAGACGTTTGGGCGTTTGGGCGTTTGGGCGATTGGGCGTTTGGGCGTTTGGGCGTTTGGGCGTTTGGGCGTTTGAAGGTGTGCAGGACAAAGGAAGTTGGAATAGTAGATGAAGGGAATGTGTTAAAAAATTTTCTAGTGGCATACATGTAAGATTGAGCAAAGCGATTAAATCAGAAGTCAGAGAGTTAGACAGAGAAAGGATGTGACTGTCTTTAAAGGTGTATTGCACGAGTTCTTCTCAGAAGAGGAGGCATGAGAGAAGAGAGTCCTGAAAGGCAGTGCCCATTGTTATAGCGATAGTGTATAGAGAGAGTGACAACAATTCTACTGGCAGAAAAAAACTGCAAAGAGTTAATGAGAGTAAAAGAGTTTATAAAACGGAAAGCCCTAGACTCTACCCTTTATGTTAGAGCTGTATGAGTGGAACCATCCTTGATGTGTGAGTAGTACCCCATTCAAGAGAGAACAATACCTACTATAAAGAGCAAGCCACTAGGGTTGTGTGAAGAAATCTGAAGACGCTCCAGAACACCCAAGCTCTTAGAAACTTGCTTAGAAAGAAAAGTAATGTGATTCTTCGAAGAAAGATCACGAAAAAAAGAAACACCGACAATATTAAAGACAAACGAAGATTTAAAATGTGTGTTTTCGAAGAAGATGTCAAAGTTGCGTGAATGATTGTTTCGAGAATATAAATGGAGGAACTGAGTTTTTGTAGCAATGAAAACAACCATGTTTTCTCTGTTCCATTTTGAAATACGAAAAGATAAGAGGCTAGTTGCTCCAAAGTTGCCATCCTAGCTTCAATTACCTTTTGTACTTTAAAAATAAAATTTGTAATATAGAACTGAGTCACAGCATAAGTTACATATAAGTTAACAATGCTTTTAATTATTTTATAAAAATTAGAGTAAATTATCACAAACAAAAAAAAAAATATATATATATTTTTTTTTGATAAAACCTGAACTGGGAAAGGATTCAAAAGAAGGAAATGAATTCAGAGACAAAAATAAAGTCCCTATGTTTTTATCCAAAATGGCTGTTACCTTTGCAAGCCTGAAACTATTAAGTAACTTAAGCAGCTAAAAATTATGCATTTGAAAAATCTTGCACTTTTATTAGAAAGGAAATATATTTCAATTTAGCCACATACTCAAAACCTATTAAGGTGAATTTGCAACTGCATACCTTTGTTGCTTCATATTGTTTTAAAAATTATTATATATATATATATATATATATATATATATATATATATATATATATATATATATATATATATATATATATATATATATATATATATATATATATATATATATATATATATAGATATATATATACTAGTAGATATGAATATATAGAGAGAGAGTATATATATATATATATATATATATTATATATATATGTATATATATGAGGGAGAGAGAGAGAGAAAGTGTTGCATGTACAAAAGACAAATTTTCTTATGTTAAACAATTTATCCAAAATAGTTTCTCTTAATATTCAGTTTTTTAATTGTTGATAAAAATCGGAAAAGGAAAAAAAAAATACTTTGAAATTTACCTTTCATACTGATCAAGTAATAATGTAAAACTTATATTTTTAATGAGGCGTATTAGTAATATTTCATTTTATAATGAATTTTTTTTCTAGAATTACGACCTTTTAAAGCAAGATTGAGCATAAAATCTCTTCAGATTATCTTTATATAGTTGTTATTCCCAAATCTTGTTTTCAGAAAATATATATATATATATATATATATATATATATATATATATATATATATATTATATATATATATATATATATATATATATATATATATATATATATATATATATATATATATATATATATATATTATATATATATATATATATATATATATATATATATATATATATATATATATATATATATATATTATATATATATATATATATATATATATATATATATATATATATATATATATATATATTATATATATATATATATATATATATATATATATATATATATATATATATATATATATATGTGAATAGGTTTAACGAGTATTAGTGTTTTCACCAATATGAATATTTTGATTTTCTGCTGATAAAGACAATGATACGAATGTAGATGAAAAGCGTCAATGTGCTATCTACAATATTTTAAGACAAAAACAGATTCGTTTTTAACTGTTAAGATCTAAAGCATTTTAAACACTTGAGACACTTATTCCCACCAGTTCGATATAAGGTCTTTGTTATTGAAAATATAAGAAAAAAGTGTTTTTGCAGCGCTTAAACTCGTTACCAGGGTTCGGATATTCGGAATAGTCCGAATAAGAACGTGAATTTTTAAATTTTTTTGAAGTTCCATTTAATTAAAGCGAATTGGATCTTTTAGTTTTGTAAATGCATGTAATAATCTTTTTGCAATTATGTATATGCTTGAGTGGTAACGTTATATAATAATTCTTTATATTATTATGCGAATGCTTAAAAGATATAGAAGTTGCATCTTTAATTAAAACAGATTTATCCATTAATATATTTAGGAAAAAAATTGCCCTTTTCCAGACAGTTGCGAATAATTTCTGATAAGCTTCTTAACATGATTTCTCTAATTTTGAAACTAATCTAAAAAGGGGTAAAGACTAATCCTCAATTTTCCGCATTTCAAAATCCTGTTTTGCAGATAACCCAAAGTCACGTGAATTTTAATCTATTAAGACACCTGCTCGAGTTTTCATGGCATTACGTTTCTATTTCTGTTGTCGTTCAATGGTAAATCAAACTTCTGATAAAAAGAGAAATGCTTCAAAAGGTCAAGGGAAACAAATGGAAATCAAAAATTCATTTCTAAGTTTTAATATCGTAATGATCAATGAGCATTATAATTCACTAAATTTTTTTCAATCATATGCAAAGATTATATTTTAATTAATAACACTTGCAATTTTACTCCAGTAAAATTGCAAATGACGCACCCACCCACACACACACAATATAATATATATATATATATATATATATATATATATATATTATATATATATATATATATATATATATATATATATATATATATATATATATATATATATATATATATATATATATTATATATATATATATATATATATATATATATATATATATATATATATATTTATATATATTATATATAATATTATATATATATATATATTATATATATATATATATATATATATATATATAATATATATATATATATATATATATATATATATATATATATATATATATATATATATATATATATATATATATATATATATATATATATATATACTATATATCTCTTATGGACAAAAGTCAGAGGTCTACTAATTTCCACCAGAGCTCTCCAAAACACATCCTAACTTTCCCATCTTCTTCAATGGCTCTCCTGTCTCCCCTGTAAATAATATTAACATTCTGGTCTTAACATAAACAAGAAATTGTCTTGGAAACCACATATCACAGTGGTTGCTAAAGCAGCTCTCTAAGAAGCTGGGAATATTGTTCAGGTTGAGAAACTTTTTCCCCTCTAAACGGTTAATCCAATTATATAAGGGTCTTATATGTCCTTGTATGGAGTACTGTTCTCATATTTTGGGTGGGCTTGAGTTTCTCCTTTTCTTCTGGATAGGGTTGAATCTAAGCATTAAAAAACTGTCCTCTACTTTCAAACTCTCTTGACTCTCTACCTCTTCGACATGACATTGGGGCACTATCTCTTTCCTATAGGTACTACAATGGCAGGTGCACGAGGGAATTGGCCTCTCACATTCCTCCACCATTGCATCGCCCTCTTGGCGCAAAGGGTGTCTGCCCTCTTTCAAAAGAATTTTGTGTAGATGCTGGCAACCCCAGGCTTGCTCGTTGTAGTGCCTCCTTCTTTACAGCCATCTTTGTTATGTGAAGCTCATTACTATCATTTATTTTTCCTCCTGCATTTAATCTTCCTCTCTTCAAGGCTTTCGTCTGTGCCCACTTGAGAGAAGTGCGTTAGGTTCAGGGCTGGGTGGTTTCTCTTCCTAGTTTCTTTTTTATGCATGTCCCCTCCTTGAAAAGGGCTCTGCCCGTGAGTGGTGGTAATCTGTAATATATATATATATATATATATATATATTATATATTATATAATATATATATATATATATATATA
>SEYY01001070.1:12500-22500 GCA_009176605.1 Armadillidium nasatum
TATGCTACTCTATTATTCCTCCTAGATATAAAAATACCATTTTCTCTCCTATCGATGACTCTAACCATAATCTTACTGATATTAGTTAAAATGCTTTCTCTCCATCAACTCCACCATGCCATAAACGTGATTTCTGAAACTTTAATTGAGCTAATTGAGAGGCATTGCGTTACTTCTTTGCTAACTACCACTGAAATAAATCCTGCTTTAGCTCGGAGGACGCATTAGAGTCTGCTGAAAAGGTAGAAGATATAATCCTCGATGAAGTGAGCAGGTTCATTACATTTCAAATATATTTATTTCTCGACAAAATCCATGGTTTGATGGTAGCTATTCTCGTGCCCTTCTGAATAGAAACAATGTTTATCCAGAATGGAAAAAAAACTGTCTTTCTACCACTCTTTCTAGTTTGGAGTCGTTGTAGGGATATTCTTCTACTGGCTAAGTGTACGTAACTAAAAGGAAATGCGGTCACCTCAATTGCAGATTTACAGAAGTTTATAGAGATATTTTTGGCAAGATTAGAGAAATTTTTGTCAGTAGAAATGCCATGGAGGTCAGCGTACTTTCTTTTTGTGAAAGTACGCTTAGTCTGTCGAAGAACATCCCTGCAACAATTCTGAGCTGAATGAAAATTTGCAAAAGTGATAGGATAAGGAGAGTTTTTCCATTCACGATTCGCATTGTCTCTCTCACTAAGGACAAGAGAACAATTGCAATCGAACCATGGATTTTGACGAGAAAAAGATTTAGTTGAAAATGGAATGAATATGCTCATCCCATCAAGGATCACGGCCCTTACCTTTTCACCAGAAACAGAAGCGTCCCCGAACCAAAGCAAGATTCACCCTCAATTAGCCCGATTAAAGTGCCAGAAAGTACGTTTAGGGCATGGTGGAGCTGCTGGAGAGAAAGCATTATAACTAAGAGCTATAAAATTATGGTCAGAGTTACCAATAGGAGGGAAATGATGTATTTATATCTAGGAGGAGTAGTGGTGAAGCATAAAACAAGTGTGTTCAAGAACTGGTTAGGACTATCTGGAATGTGTGTGAGCTCCATAATTAATTGTTCCAGATCGTTGAGAATGATGAATGATTTGGCCTCCTTCACACCTGAATCAGTATGAGAGGAGCCCAACCACTCAGTGTGTTGTACTTTGAAAATCCACTAAATTGAGGATTTCAGCATTTAGATGAGAAGAAGTAACAGTGTCGTGAGGAGTAGTATGATATTGAAAAAGAACTGGAAAATCTGTTCCATTAGGGGAGCAGTAGCAGAAGAAACACAAGATAATTGTAGTAGTAGGAAGACAGATTTTAAGTCATAAAACATCGAAATTAGGAGATTCTAGATTTACGAGACTTGTCACAGGAGTGTTAATGTTAATATTTTGTTGGAAATTGTGAATAAGTTGTAGTTGGAGACATTGAGGTTCTGAAAGGAAGAATCCTTGTCGAACTTGGTTTCAGACAAAAGCAAAAGGTTAGGATGAGAGTTAGAGAGGAGATATTCTACGGATTCGATATTAGCACGAAAACCACGGACGTTGGTAAATTCAATAGAAAGCCCCCATCTACACCCAACATCACGTACATATACCAACACTAAAAAAGCTAAAACGTAATGTTAAAACAAAATAAAAAACACATTAATCAACTAAAAGGAAAAAATAATAAACGAAAAAAATAAATAAGTAAACAAATAAACAAATAAATAAATTGGCAAATAAATATGTTTAATTTAAAAGAATGTAATTAGAACTTATCTTGAAACTCGGTCTAGTTAAAAAATTTGCAGGCTGTTAAAATGTTTCGCACTTTGAAGTTCATATATGTTAAAAAAAACAAAAAAAACAAAAAACTTCACAAATTTTAAAACACTTAAAACAAGACAGAAATAAAATTAAAGCTTGAGAATGACTGAAAACTTTAAAACAATTAAAACTTTTAAAAACAAACAAACGCTAGGAGCTAAGTAGCTGGGAATACTATTCAGATTGAGAGAATTTTTTTCCTGAACAGTTACTCTAAATATATAAGAGTCTTATTCGCCCTTTTATGAAGTACTGTTCTCACATTTGGGGAAGGCTCCGGTTCATACACTCTTTAGGATAGTGTTGTGTCTAAGGCTAAAAAACTAATAAACTGTCTTTACTATCAAACTCTCTTGACCCATAATCTCTGTGTCGTGACTCTGGCACACTATCTATATTCTAATAGGTACTACAATAGTAGATGCTAGAGGGAATCGGGCTCTATCATTCTTCCACCAATACGTCGCTCTTGCAGCACAAGAGGTGCCATGTTTTCGAACTAATTTACTGTGAATACTGGAAATCCCAGACTTGCTTCCTGAAGCGTCTCTTTCTTTCGAGACACCTCTGTTCTGTGGAACTACCAACCATCATTTGTTTTTCCTCCTGCATTGAGAGGCTTTGCGTTAGGTTTAAACTTGAGCGTTTTCTTTTTCTTTTGTGCTTTATTTATTCCATCTCCTTGAAAAGTGCTCTGCACGTGAGTTGTAAACTGAAAGAAAAAGAAAGTAAATAAATAAAATAAAAATAATAATGATGATAATAAAAATAATATATATATATATATATATATATATATATATATATATATATATATATATATATATATATATAATATATATATATATATATATATATATATATATATATATATATATATATATATATATATATATATATATATATATATATATATATATATATATATATATATATATATATATATATATATATATATATATATTATATATATATATATATATATATATATATATATATATAATAAAATTATAATTTAAAAAAAAATATCAATACCTAATTAGACGTGAAATTGAATCAAAATTTCACTTCAGATGAGAAAGTAATTATTAAATAATTTTCTGCATATAATTTCTCACCGGAAATTTACTTTAGTGACTTTGTAAATATCGTGTGAAAAATACTACTCATCTGTTAATCAATATATATATATATATATATATATATATATATATATATATATATATATATATATATATATATATATATATATATATATATATATATATATATATATATATATATATATATATATATATACAATTAAAACCCCACAGGAAAATGAAAACACAAATTTTTATAAAAAAGAGCGAGGCTTTCGAAGGAACAACCGTCCTTCCTCTTTCAGGCTCAAGTTTAATACTAAAAAATTAAAAAAGTTCTTCCTGACACTTGGTGCTCCGCTCTTCGGCATTTCGATGAATCTTTTGATGGGTGTTCTTTTAAGATAGGTGTCCTTAGGCGACTTCGTAATTTCTTCACGCCACCCTAGTTGCTTGCTTTCTATAGGGATGTTGTTCGTCCCTGTATGGGGTATGCTTCACACATGTGGGGTAGTTCCATTCATATAGCTCTCTAGTAGAAGGTAGAGACTATAGATTTTCGTCTCATCAATTTTCCCGCTCTTACAAACTCTCTTCTATCACATTCTACTCACCGAATTGTTGTGCCACTCACTTTATACTATCGCTATTACAGCGGAAATTGTTTTCTGAACTCTCCCGTCGCAAACCACCTCCATTGAGAAGAGCTCGAGCGACACACATTTCTACACAGTTTCATTCTTTCTCTGTCCAAATTTCAGACCCCAAACTTAACCGCTATGCCCAATCTTACGTATACTCTACGATTAAAGTCTGGAACACACTCCCTTTATTTATTTTCCCAACTTCCTTTGAATTGCACACTTTCAAGCGCCGTGTGTCTTGACATGTCGGCTTCTATTGATCTGAATAGGAATTTTCCAGCTCCGATGGAAATGGTAGGCCTCCGTCCTTTTCCAACCGGAAGAGATATATAAAGAATTTATATATATATATATATATATATATATATATATATATATATATATATATATATATATATATATATATATATATATATATATATATATATATATATATATATATATATATATATATATATATATATATATATACCAAAAGTATCCTCCTTTAACCCCCTCCAACTCATTTATGAGGGGTATTGTAATTTCCTTTAAATGTGCCATTTTTGCTCTCTCTCTCTCTCTCTCTCTCTCTCTCTCTCTCTCTCTCTCTCTCTCTCTCTCTCTCTCTCTCTCTCTCTCTCTCTCTCTCTCTTTCTGAGCTTAACTCTAAGAAGGCGTACGGGCTTGATGGTACTCCTCCTGCAGTTCTCAAAACATGTGCTTCCGAGCTTGCGCCCCACCTTGGTAAACAATTTAGCCTCTATCTTTCTATTTCAACCTTCCCTCTTGTTTTCAAATTCGGGTTCATTCAGCCTTCTGAAAAAATTGGAACCCTCTCAACTCTAATTATGGTCATATTTCTTTTATCACAGTTCTTTCTAAAAATTTTTAATCAATCCTTAGCAGAAAGATTCGGAAGAAAACTCAATTCTTCTAATCTTATCTCTGATCGCCAGTATGCCTTTCCTAAAGAACTCTCTTTTGGTGATCTTCTTTCCCTTCTCTCTGACTCTTGGTTCCCGGCTCTTCGTTGTTTCGGTGATACTTTACTGTGAAGCTGAATATATCGGAAGCTTTCGATAGAGTCTAGCACAAAGCTTTGATTTCTAAAGCTTTCCTCTTTTGGTATCTATCCTTCTCTCTGTGACCTTCTCTCTGATTTTCTTTCTGGTTGTTCTATAGCAGCTGTTGTAGACGGCCACCGTTCTTCCTTTACATTATAAATCGTGATGTTCCTTGGAAATCTTTCCAATCCCAACTCTTTTTCTGTTTTCATTAATTACCTCTCTATTGCTCCATCACCTATGCGCTAATATGCTGATGACTCCACCCTTCATTACTCCTTTTACTTTAAGAGAAGCCCCTCCCAACAGTAGATAATAAACTGTTGCGGACCAAATTTCTTTTATTGACTCCATAAAGACCTTGTTTTCAATTTATACTTAAAACAAATTTTTGATATTTCAAGAAAAAAGGTACGAGCAATGTAATTTGGAAAAAATGTTGATAAATGAAATATTTTTCAAAACTTTTGTTGAAACTATTTTGACTAATTTTTTTTTTATTTTAAATTTTTTTTTATAGATATATTCTTCCTGCAGTGTCTTCGAAAAGTTGGGTTTGATCGGCCAAAGAAAAATATTGAGCAAAAAATAAGGAATGCCACTATAATGCCAAAATTTTGGCACTACGGAAATTTTATATGAATATAAAAATACTTATCTCGCCCAACAATGAACATTTTTGAAATTTGATGGTGGAGCCTTTAAGATTAAATATTTTATTCCAAAAAGAAAAAATCAAAAAAATTTCCGTTCCCAATTAATATTGTAAAAAAATCACTAGAAATTAGGATTTGAGTTTTTTTTTTTTTTTTTTTTTTTTTTTTTTTTTTTTTTTTTTTTTTTTTTTTTATGGATTTTGAATTCGGATTCAAAGATGTCAAAAATGCCGGATTAGGATTCGGATTCGAACATTTCCCACACACGCGGATTCAGATTCGGATTCGAATCCGAAAATTGTCGGATTCTCCCATCACTGATGTATATATATATATATATATATATATATATATATATATATATATATATATATATATATATATATATATATATATATATATATATATATATATATATATATATATATATATATATATATATATATATATATATATATATATATATATATATATATATAGATAGATAGACAGATAGATAGATAGATAAGTAGATAGATAAAAAGGTAGATAGATCGAGATAGATAGGTAGAGAAAAAGCTAGAAAGAAGAGAGAGAGAGAGAGAGAGAGAGAGAGAGAGAGAGAGAGGAGAGAGAGAGAGAGAGAGAGAGAGAGAGAGAGAGAGAGAGAGAGAGAGAGAGAAGGTTCTTCTAGGCCAGATTCCAGAAAAAGAAACTTAACTTTTAAATGAAAGCCATTTCACCATCTCAGATTCAATTTTTCATTTATTTTATCATAGAAAAAAAGCTCTGTAAGAACTGATACCCATTTCAATAACTCGAGAAAGACATTAAAACATTTTGTATGTTTATGTTTTTAATGTTAAAAATTAGAATTTATTATTTTCTTTGTAATATATTTTTAGATCTGCAGGTAACTAAAAAGGCCTTTCATTTTTAGACAAAGAATTTCGGTAAGAAGATATTCTACTGAAATGAATATTATATTATATATATATATATATATATATATATATATATATATTATATATATATATATATATATATATATATATATATATATATATATATATATATATATATATATATATATATATATATATATATATATATTATATATATTAATATATATAATATATATATATATATATATATATATATATATATATATATATATATATATATATATATATATATATATATATATATATATATAGTATATATATATATATATATATATATATATATATATATATATATTATATATATATATATATATATATATATATATATATATATATATATATATATATATATATATATATATATATATATATATATATATATATATATATATATATATATATATATATATATATATATATATATATATATATATATATATATATATATATATATATATATATATATATATATATATATATATATATATATATATATATATATATATATATATATATATATATATATATATATATATATATATATATATATATATATATATATATATATATATATATATATATATATATATATATATATATATATATATATATATATATATATATATATATATATATATATATATATATATATATATATATATATATATATATATATATATATATATATATATATATATATATATATATATATATATATATATATATATATATATATATATATATTATATATATATATATATATATATATATATATATATATATATATATATATATATTATATATATATATATATATATATATATATATATATATATATATATATATATATATCTTAGGGAATTGACAATCTTAGGTGATGGAGTTGGTGATTTTTTTTTTTTTTTTTTTTTTTTTTTTTTTTTTTTTTTTTTTTTTTTTTTTTTTTTTTTTTTTTTTTTTTTTTTTTTTTTTTTTTTTTTTTTTAAATCTTCTGCTGTATTCTAATCTCTAACTTCCACCATTTTAAAAACATCATCTTTTCTCCTTTTAAATCTCAGTTCTTGTTCTTAGCAGAAACTCAGGTGTGTTTTGTTCTCAGACAGCAAACTCTACTCTACCGAATATGCACTTAATCTCCTCCATTGAGAAGAGTTCGTGCGACTCGACTTTTTATACAATCTCATCCTTTCTCTGTCAAACTCTCCGACCCCAGACTTAACAGCTATGCCCAATCTTACATGTACTCTACTAGTAAGGTCTGGAGCACACTACCGTTCTCTGTTTTCCCAATTTCCTTTGACTCGCACACTTTTATACACCGAGTATCGGGTCATGTAGGACAATGTTGACCAGATTTCCGACTTTTCCCCCAACTCTGGTGGTAATTGGTAGGCTGGCCTTTTCCGCCAGAATATATATATATATATATATATATATATATATATATATATATATATATATATATATATATATATATATATATATATATATATATATATATATATATATATATATATATATATATATATATATATATATATATATATATATTATATTAATAATATATATAATATATAATATAATATAATAAGTATTATAATTATATATATATATATATATATATATATATATATATATATATATATATATATATATATATATATATATATATATATATATATGAATACGCGTGCAACATTGGGATATAATTTGAGCATCTACTCGCCCTAGTTCCTCTTTGATGAATTGTGTTTCCGATGAGAAGATGCTTTACCCAACGTCCGAGAGGAAGAGATTAAAATGGGTGGAGAACTTCCGAACTCAACGTGTGGGTCTCCTAAAAATATGAAAATTGCCTCAGGAAGGAAGGAAGTAATCGAAGAAGGAAGGATGGAAGCCTTTATGGAAGATCAATTGACTTGTATTTAAAAATTTATTTTTTATTATTCAACATTTTGGCAAATTGAGATAGTCATGAAATTATTTTGACTCTCTTCCTCTCTTGAGTTTCCTCTTCTCTCTCTCTCTCTCTCTCTCTCTCTCTCTCTCTCTCTCTCTTCTCTCTCTCTCTCTCTCTCTCTCTCTCTCTCTCTCTCTCTCTCTCTCTCTCTCTCTCTCTCTCTCTCTCTCTCTCTCTCTCTCTCTCCCTCTTGTGAACGTAGAAAAAATGCTTGCCCATTCATGTCTGAAATTATTTATATATATATATATATATATATATATATATATATATATATATATATATATATATATATATATATATATATATATATATATATATATATATATATATATATATAGTATATATATATATATATATATATATATATATATATATATATATATATATATATATATATATATATATATATATATATATATATATATATGATATATATATAATATATATATATATCAAACATTAGTGTTAATACTGTGTTGAAAAAAAATGAAATTGAAAATAGTTTAACTGTGAGTATTAATTGCTCAAATGAACTTTATTAAAAATTATGAACCTAATTTCATTTTATACTTCTTTTTCTTTCGATTCAATTTATATTCTTTATATATTTGAAAGTAATAAATTCTAAATAAATGTTTTATAACCAAGGAGATTTATTTTATTAATATTTGTAAATGTTTTAAAAGTATTTAAGTGAATTGATTTTTATTTTTGAAAACCTTTCGAAATAGTTTTTTTTTTTTCCTTCCGATTATGAAAATTTAATTTTTAATAGACTCACGATACCATTCTTAAACATTGATGAATGTTTTAAAATTTATAGGAGATCCATCAATATTTTGAAGATTTTATGAAGTGACATTTCTTTCAGGGTTAAATATGGGATAAAAATTTTTGTAAAGTAATAAAATAAATAAATAATAATATAAATAAAGTAATAAAGAATTTTTGTAAAGTAGAGAATAAAAATAATGTATTTTGTAGTCTTTTGAAATCTGATTTTCTATTCTGTAGTTTGAAAAAAGAGAATAACTGAAAAATAAATTATAAAAGTAAAGTTTTAATTTTATTTATATTTTTATTTATTTTTTAAAATTTTTGTCAATTTACCTATGATTTCAAAGATTTTAAAGAATGTAATGACTTTTCAAAGTTATAAATCTAATTTTAAACTTTAGAGTTCAAAACTATATAAACAATTGAATTTAAACAAGCATTTGCTCCCCTACATAGAGTGAGATCTATTTTCTTGAAATAAATAGTGAAATTGTTTTGAAAGTATTTTCCCCCTAAAAACAGTCAAACTGACTACCAAGACCATGAAAATCATTCTTTTTTAAGTTATTACTTAAAAAGTTACCTTTACTTATTACTTGAAAGTTGCATTTAGTTTAGACCTATTTTTCGGGCTAATTTAGAATTTTATTTTGGTTTTTTGAAAAAAATTAAGCTCTGCAATTATAATCAATTTTCTTTTAAGGGTAAAATAATCTTGAGTTAAACAGTCTCAAGCACACTGTGTAATATTTATCAAATCTGATTCCCAATTGAAACATTAAAAGCATAACTCTTTAATCCAAGTTTTGATAAAGCATTGAGGGGTTTCTTGTATTAAAAGACCACCAAAAAATCTTTTAAAAAACTTTTAAATGAAATCATTTTAAAATAAAAATAAATTATTGATAAGAATTGATCAGATCATTTTTAATGAGTAAATGACAGAGGCTTACTTTTTCCATCAGTGTTGTAAAATAGAAGAGCTAAATTGAAGGTCAACATACCTCGCTACATGCCATTCGAAGATTTGAATGTCAAAGGAAGTTGAGAAAGTAGATTAAGAGAGTTTGCT
>SEYY01001070.1:30000-40000 GCA_009176605.1 Armadillidium nasatum
GCTGCATTCAGGGTTTACTGTCGTCTTCAAACCTCAGAAACTTATTCAACTAATATTTCATCCAGAAATCGTGCAATTCTACTCTTAGCGAGACTCCAAAGACTCTTTTCTTCGTCGTAATTGCAATGATCTTTCTGGTTCCTCTTCATGTCGGCTATCTAGCATTTTGCAAAAAAATGTCATCTCTAGCTTTGCTTCTTCCTCTTTCGCTCCTTACGACGGCATAACTGCCGTTTTACGTTCTACTGAAGGTGAATGAACTCTTGACTCAAACTTTTGCCTTAGACGATTCAGGAGCTATTCCTTCTCCTTCAACTCCGTCCAACACATTTATGCCTAATATTGTAATTTCTTCAAAATATGTCATTTGAGCTCTATCAGAGTTTAACTCTAAGAAGGCGTATGGTACTGATGGTATTCCTGTTACGGTTCTTAAAACTTGTGCTTCTGATCTTGCACTCTGTGTTGGTAAATTATTTCTTCTCTGTCCCTTCACTTCGACCTTTCTTTCTTGCTGGAATTGTGGGCTCATTCTGCCTGTGCCGAAGAAGGGAGGACCCCTTTCAACCATCTAACTATCGTCCTATTTCTTTAATCTCCGTTCTTTCTATATTTAACAGGAAGATGTGGAAACATCTCATTTCTTCTTATCTTATCTCTGATTGTCAGTATGGCTTTCGTAAAAAATGTTCTACTAGTGATCTTCTAGCAATTCTTTCTGATTTATGGTAATCACTGAAGGCAACATCCCTGCGAAAGATAGCATGATAACAAGCAGAGTTAAACCAAAGTTTGTTAGGTTTGGTAGAAGTGAAAGAATATGGAATGTATGCCTCCATTCCAGAGAGAATTACCATGATTATGAGCTCTGCCTATTCCGAGAGACCATTCCCACGAAAACAGTAATCAATCCATTGCAAATCAGGAAGGTACAACCACAAGTCAGACCTGTTAGTGGCACCGAAATGGCAGAAACGTATCCTCCCCGAAGGCGTTGGTCTTTCTTGCGGAAGATTTGAAGAGACAGAACAAGTTTCAGTGATAAGAAGGTGATCGGATGAACCCAAAGGAGGAAAGAGTTTAACAGTGCATGGAGAAGATTAAAAGTTTGGAAAAGATCAAGTATGCTACATTGATGACCAAGATGCTCATGGGTACAGTAGGAAGATGCACCAACTGCTCAAAGTTGTTCTGGATTAAAAAGATATAGGCGAGTTCACCAGCTGTATTATGAAAAAGATGAATGACACTGGCAGAAGCGAACGTTGAAATCATCTAAAATGATGATCTCGGAGAAAGGAGAGAAAGAATGTATTCTATTTTGGAGTTAGATAGTCGAAGAATTATATATATATATATATATATATATATATATATATATATATATATATATATATATATATATATATATATATATATATATATATATATATATATATATATATATATATATATATATATATATATATATATATATATAGACAAGAATATAATATTTTCGTATTAATGTGATCTTTAAATATTTAATTTACGAATTAAGAAAAGTTAGATACAGAATGGAACATATTTAATTTGGAGAAGACGGTGAAATTTCTTTTAAAAATGTAAAAATTTTTACCATTTACTTAGGAAATGGAGCAAATAATTATTTGTAATACAAAATGAGTTGCAAAAATCATTTTAATTATGAGAAAAAAAACAAATGAGTCATTTCGAATATTATCATTCGTTAGACAGACTTTACTTTCTCATAAAAGGGAAAGGAAAAGAAAAATTCGAAGTTTTCCAGCGGGGAACCACGCTTACCACCTTTTATTCATTTTTAGCATAGTGGTAGTTTTTACAAGGGTATTATTATTCTTCTTAATTAATTAAAAAAACGACTGTTTTACAATCAATGTAAACCTTAAAAATATATGAATAATATAATGGTACGTTTCTGAGAAAATATCTCTGTCATTTGTGTGATTTTTGCGCTTCACACTATTTGAATAGCTGACAACTTACTTGAAAAACTTCTCAGTCAATTTGGTCGTTCGCTAATTTAATCATTGTTTTCGTTCTGCTTCATTTTCATCAATCTCATTTCATCAATCAAAATTTGCATTTTATTGTTTTTTAATATTAGCTTTATTTTGGAAACTTATTTAATATTTAAAATAATATTTTCCACCATTTTCTAAATAAATGCTGACAAATATTTAAATTTTAATAAAATTTCTTTACAATTTGTTACAAACTGAAAATATCCAAGAAATGCATGTAAACAATTTTCTTTACTGAATAATACAAAAACTCAAAACAAAAAGAAATATTTACAAGATTTAGTGGTTCACTTGCTGTTGCTTTTTAATAAAAGGTAATATTAATGGTATCTTTTTAAAGAAGTTTATTAGATGCAACAAATAGTAATTTTTTTTAAAGACATATTGTTGGAAACAAATTATTTAAAAATTATGCCTTGATTCTGATATATATATATATATATATATATATATATATATATATATATATATATATATATATATATATATATATATATATATATATATATATATATATATATATATATATATATATATATATATATATATATATATATATATATATATATATATATATATATATATATATATATATATATATATATATTATTTTTTTATATTATTTATTTCCCTCTGGTGGGCAAAGGCCAGAGGCCTACCATTGTTCCACCAGAGTTGGGAGGAAAGTCGGAAACATGGTCAAATTAAAGGCCGACATGACCTGATACACGGCGTTTAAAGGTGCTTAAGTCATAAGTAGTTGGGAAAATAGATGAAGGAAGTGTGTTCCAGACTTTACCAGTAGAGTAAATGTAAGATTGAGCATTATATTATATATATATATATTGTATATATATATATATATATATATATATATATATATATATATATATATATATATATATATATATATATATATATATATATATATATATATATATATATATATATATATATATATATATATTCCGCATATTTGCTTATCTTTATCCAAAAAAAGGAGAAAGCTTCTTACACTTAAAGCATATTTAAATAAAGTTTGTGGTAATTTCTATAATTGTTTTCTTCCTTCCTTTTAAAGATAGTCCATCTGTATTTAAATAACCAACGTAAGGAATCATAATAAAAATAAACTTTCCGATATGTGAAGAAACGTATTTGGTTGTGGGTTTTTACCAAAAATTTTGGTATTACTCTGATATGTGCTATTCTTACTTTGAACTTTGATTTATGTTTATGTTTTCGCCTTGCAGTGCAATATTCATGCAGATGTTTTTCGATATCCAATATTTACAATCAGCGTTTATCTCTTAATTTGTAAGTGAGCGCAAATTGATAACGGAACAAGTAAAGACAAGAATAAATGGAGAATTTTACTTATTAACGCAAACAACTAAAATCCAAAGATGTTTACCTAGAATTATTTCTCGAGACCGACATGAAGCAATGTCCCATGAAGCAATAAAGTTGGATGGACACTTTTCAAATTGTTACACAAGAAGTAAAAATTTTTGTAATAACTGGTTTTTATTTTATGAAATTAATTATTTTAGTACATCGCTCATTAGTTCTTTTAAATTTTAAATAACCCGAATTATAGCAATACTTGTCGATAAAGAAAGAAATTGTTTCTTTAAAAGTTTTTAATTTTCTTTCTTTCTTCATCCGTGCATAACTTCTTAAAAATTTTCCCTCATAGTTAAATACGTCAATATGAATACTTGAACTTCACCTCCGATTATAATTAATTTTTTTGATTAAAAAATCAACCAGTGTAGTTAAATATTTACTTTTAAGTATAGTAAAGTAGTAATGTACTGTATAGTAAAATAAAGTAAAGTAACTAATTGTTTATTGTGTACTGTATATATACAGTATATAAAGTAAAGTAAAGTACTACACAGTAAAATTTCTTCTGCAATTTGAGATTCATACATTCATTCGTATAACTAACGAACACTAAAGAACGACTAAGCCTTCGAAGTCACAGATTCAACTATTTGGAGAGAAAGAGTTAAAGTCGAATTTTCTTCTCATATTAATTAATTTTTTAAAATATCGTTTGGCTTTGAGAAAAAAAAATGCTATTACTACTGGAACTGTCTTGTACCTATCTACAATATAAATGACCACCAATATATGTTAAATATTAGTTTACAAAGCTAGATTCAAATTTATAATTACTTTTTCAATGATATTTTTAAATGCATTTTTCGAGCTTTAATTTTAATCCTGAATAAATCAAATTTTTTGAGGAAAGCTCTAAAAGATTCGATTTTGATCGTTTTTGTATATTTATTCATTTGTTTTATATTAACAGCAATTCGAAGAAAACCCATGTCAGCGATATTTTTTAGTAGAAATCCTAACCCTATTGTCGGCAGGACTTAAAACTTTACTTATTCAAAGATGGATTTATAATAAAAAATCCTTTACGACGAATGTTTTGATATCTGCTTCTAATTTCCAATGATATCAAATACTGAAAAAATAGTTTATAAAACTAATAATGGCTAATAATGGGAAAAAAGTTACGTAACTTCTTTCTTATTCATCTGATTAGAATTAAATTTCCAGGGCATGTCGAAATGAGCGAGTTGCGCCATTTTTATTTAAATAATTTTTTTTTGTATAACCAACCGATTTGCACGAGCAAAAATACACAAAAATTTTTTTTAGATTTTCAAAAAATTTATATAATTAAAACAGAGTATTTCTCCAAATTTTACGTTCTCTGAAAAATTCATGTTAATTGGATAAATAGAAAAAAGTTAGAAACTTTTTTATTTTTATTTTATTGGATTGAATTGAATATCAGAATAAGATAAAAAAAAAAAATTCATTGCAAGGAGTTTTAGATAATAGAAATACATACTGCTTTAGAAAAATGCAGAATTTTTCAAGAAGAAAAAATTATAATTATTAATTTAATATATATTATATATATATATATATATATATATATATATATATATATATATATATATATATATATATATATATATATATATATATATATATATATATATATATATATATATATATATATATATATATATATATATATATATATATATATATATATATATATATATATATATATATATATATATATATATATATATATATATATATATATATATATATATATATATATATATATATATATATATATATGTCTCCTCTGGTGGATAAAGGCCAGAGACCTATAAATTTCCAACAGAATTGGGAAATAGTCTGAAATCTGGTCGTTAATGGCCGACGTGACTAGATAAACGGCGATAAAGTGTGCAAGTTAAATGAAGTTGGGAAAATAGATAAAGGGAGTATGTTCCAGACTTTACCAGTAGAGTTCATGTAAGATTGAGCTTAGCGGTTAAGTCTGGGGTCGGAGAGTTGGACAGAGAAAGGATGAAACTGTGTAGAAAGTCGTGTCGCACGAACCCTTCTCAATGGAAGAGGTATGCGATGTGAGAGGTCAGAAGACAGTGTCCGTTGTAATAACGATAGTATAGAAAGAGAGAGTGACACAACAATTCGACGGGATGAAAGAGACTGGAGAGAGTTAGTTAAAGAAAAAGAATTTATAATACGTAAATCCTTAGACTCCATGTTTTCGAGAAGAGCTGTACGTGTCGAACCACCTCAGATGTGTGAGGTGTACTACATACATGGGCGAGCAACTCCTATAAATAGCAAGCAAAGTGGTGACCTTAAAAAATCACGAAGTCGGTTCATAACACCTAACTTCTTAGAAGCTTGTTTAGAAATAGGGGTAATGTGATCTTTCCAAGAAAGATCATGAGAAAAAGAAACACAGAAACACCGAGAATATTGAGGACAGATGAAGGTTTAAGTGTTTTCGAAGAAGATGTTATAGTTGTGTGGAAGTTTGTGTCGAGTAGAAAGATGGATGAATTGAGTTTTTGAGGCATTGATAATAACCATGTTTTCTCTGTATCAATTTGATATATGAGAAAGATCAGAAGTCAGTTGCTCCAAGGCCATACTACTTGCATCAATTAATTTCTGTTGGGAGGTGGGTCTTTCAAATTGAAATGTGTAATGAAGGGGGGAGTCATCGGCATAGGAGTTGATGGGAGACGAAGTAATAGAGAGAAGGTCATTGATGAATATTTGAGGAAGAGTTGGAATAGGACAGATCCTTGATTAACACAACTATTTATAAATTTAAAGGAAGAACGGTGGTCGCCAACAACAGCTGCTATGGAACAACAAGAAAGGAAATTAGATAGAAGGTCACAGAGAGAAGGATAGATTCCGAAAGAGGGAAGTTTGGAAATCAAAGCTTTGTTCCAGGACCTATCGAGGGCTTTCGATATATATATATATATATATATATATATATATATATATATATATATATATATATATATATATATATATATATATATATATATATATATATATATATATATATGTATATATATATATATATATATATATATATCACACTAGTTATTGTAAAAAAAAATTTGGCCCTTTATATAGTGCCATTTTTGTAGAATATTCCTTTTCCAATGTTGATTAAATTTTGCAATATGAACGAATTCATTAAATTTACTCTACGGAATACTTTTTCTCTGTTGACATTGGGTTGAAAAATACACTCTGTAAGATTTGAGTTTTATGTGACCCATCGACATTCTACTGTGCTAATTATTGTCAGTCACCTCATTATAGGTATTGTCATGGTTCGAAATTATTATCATCAAATCAATATCTTCATAATGGTGAACATCTTGTAGATTATACATTCTATTAAAAATATCTTAATTAATTAACTTCATAAATTTAAAAGTATAAATAATTAATTAACAGAGTCTTTAAATTAAATCTTTATTAAGAAAGGCAAATCTGCACTGCCCCTAATACATAAATATTTATATATATATATATATATATATATATATATATATATATATATATATATATATATATATATATATATATATATATATATATATATATATATATATATATATATATATATATATATATATATATATATATATATATATATATATATATATATATATATATATATATATATATATAATATATATATATATATATATATATATATATATATATATATATATATATATATATATATATATATATATATATATATATATATATATATATATATATATATATATATATATATATATATATATATATATATATATATATATATATATATATATATATATATATATATATATATATATATATATATATATATATATATATATATATATATATATATATATATATATATATATATATATATATATATATATATATATATATATATATATATATATATATATATATATATTAGAGATAGAGAAAGTTAGGGCGATAACTGTTGACACCCACATAAAAGGTTTAAATGTTCATATATCATATTTAGAGAGGCTTGGTCTGATTTTATGTTCACAATGTACAGTAAGCTTAATCATTTACTGGAATACATTAATTTTTTTCATGAAATTTACATGTAAACTTATAGATAGATAGACAGACAGATAGATAGATAGACAGACAGATAGATAGATAGATATATAAGTAGATAGATAGATAGATTAGATAGATAGATAGATAGATAGATAGATAGATAGATAGATAGATAGATAGATAGATAGATAGATAGATAGATAGATAAAGTGAGAGAGAGAGAGAGAGAGAGTGAGAGAGAGAGAGAGAGAGAGAGAGAGAGAGAGAGAGAGAGAGAGAGAGAGAAGAGAGAGAGAGAGAGAGAGAGAGAGAGAGAGAGAGAGAGAGAGAGAGAGAGAGAGAGAGAGAGAGAGAGAAAACTTTCGAGTGTTGAGTAGGAGTAAAAACATTCAAATTTCTGGATATATATATATATATATATATATATATATATATATATATATATATATATATATATATATATATATATATATATATATATATATATATATATATATATATATATATATATATATATTCCATTTATATTTATATGTAATATCCTCCCCATACACCAACATCTTTAGATGACTCCCATTGGCAATTGGTTTACGAGATGTTCCCGTGATGACGTCACCTACCGATTTTGTTACCCTAGTTGTGGAATTCCTCCTATGGAACCTATGACGACTTAAACTATGGTGTACAGTGTTTGTGTGATTCCCCATTTTGTCCCCACGATATCACGTAAACGAGTGGTTTACGGTCCATATATGTATTCGGTGGAATTTCACTGTGATGATGTTACCTTCCATCTGTAGATGTTTGTAAACATCGATGTGAATATATATATATATATATATATATATATATATATATATATATATATATATATATATATATATATATATATATATATATATATATATATATATATATGGGTTAGATAAAAATATTTAAACCTGGTCAATGTAGAAATTTATTTCGTATGATGTGGGACCTCCTTTCAGATATATAATAGAATGAATTCTTCTAGAAATATACAAATATAAGTACTGGATGGTGCATATTGGGATGTCATACCATTCCTCATGAAAAAAGTAGACGAATTTCCAGTAGAGATGCTGGTAGTGGATAATGATTTCGAGCCCTATTCTCCAATATTAACTATAGGTTTTTTTTTTATACTGGTTTGACGATTTTGCGGGCAAGGGAAAACATGAAGCTTAATCTACATGTTCATCAAACCTTGACTGAACAACATGAGCAGGATGAATTGGAACCTTATTATCTCGATAAATGGCACTACCTTCAAAAACTTTCTCTGTTCCATTAGATGAAACTGGTCACCAAACATGCGTAAAAAATTCTCACCAATTACAATATCACGCAAGGTGATAATAGGGTCAGCAGATTACCATGATATGGATATCCAAGATTTGAAAAAACCTCCTCCATGCTTCATCTGTAACGTAAGGTAGTCCGCATCGTATTCAGGTCGGAGGTTCGGAACAGTGTGAAATTCAATTCATCTTGTCTCCTTATGAGTGTTGCCCCACTCTCTCCACTTTCTGACATCCTTGTCGCTAACAAAAATATTTGCGATTGCAGCACGCACATACATATTGAGCCTATTGAGTTCTCTCTTCACTGTTCTTCTCAGGATTTGCAAGACTTTATTGGTAACTTTTGCAACTGTTGTTCTCTTACTTTTTGTCACATACCTTCGCAATGCTCGTCTGTCTCTGTCACTCAATTTTGAATTACGTCAACACTAGTGTTTATTGAAAATTGTTTTCAGGGATAATATATGCCCATATGGGTACCGAATCTGGGAACCAATAATTTTACCTCTTTGGAACTCTGCAATCTGGGACAGACTTCATTTGTACCAGTATAGAATGTTGAAAACAGAGCAATGGACGTATCCTACAGACGTTATAGGTTTCCTATCACACGTGACACACGAGGACCTTTGGCGTATCTTCTATTTCGAGTTCATGTCCGTCACATTTATTCAATCTTTATTTCTATTTTTCCCATTTATCTGTTCAACCCTTGTATATATATATATATATATATATATATATATATATATATATATATATATATATATATATATATATATATATAATATATATATATATATATATATATATATATATGTTCATGTAGGTGTTTAAATTTTGAAAAATCCTTTTTAAAATGTATTAAAATATTAAGAATCTTTCTGAATAAGACAATTATCATCTTGAAGTAGACTAACACTCTCTGACACTCGATTTTGTTCGTTGTCTCACATTTAAAGCCTTTGACAATTTCCTTTAACCAAATATGTCACTGGAATCCTACGCAAACTTCTTTATAAAAGAAATTCATAGCAACAAGCATGTATTATCAAAATATTGATTTAAACAATTGGGCGTTTTATATTTAAATTCAATTATATATATTTTTTTTTATTGTTTATTCTCAATTTTCTATATTTTTTT
>SEYY01001070.1:42500-50000 GCA_009176605.1 Armadillidium nasatum
TCATGCTTATCCATTAGGTACTCCCGTTTTTTTAAAAAATTACTTTATAAAGACTCGCATATCCTGTATTTTATCATATTATTAATCATGACAAATCTTACAGATTCGAGGTACAGAGTCAGGATGCAGTAGTTTCCACTGACTTCAACTCATTCATTATTCCTCCCCCATCACCAATCTGATATATGTGAGTTGAAGAGCTCTAATAGTTGGGTTGGAGACGCCTCGAATCTTTTGGTTTGTTTTTTTCATAATTTTTTTTCCTCTATTCTGACATTATGAATAAAAGCTACGACAAAACGTTGAAAGCTGTAAATTGTCTAAAAAATTTAAAAACATTAATTTCATTAGAGATATTGTTTCCGTAGCTCAGTCGATCGAGCACTCGTGATAGCAAACGAGAGGTCCAGGGTTCGAGGCCTGGCCGGAGCGGGAAATGTGAGCGGTTTCTCCTTGCGCTTTGCTTCGAATGACTCAGTCGTTAAATGAGTACATCAGTGGAGTGCTCTTGCCACTGATGGGAAAACTCCCCGGCATCCGCGATAGGCCTGGCCCAGCCAGCGGTATCAGCCGTAGGGCCCAAGAAACTCGAGGATCTTCCTCGAAAGATCCTGCTGACAGGTGCTCGCACCTACAGGAGTATGGTGAGTTTTGGTGAGAGATATTGTTTATTCATTTGGCTGATTTTACACCCCAGTCGGTTTTAAAGTTTTAACTCACAAACTTTTAAAAATTTCTTTGAATTTTCGAACATTAGATATGAAGTTTACATAATAGAAAGCAATCTCATTACAAAAGAGGATTTAAATTAAAAAGGATTTTGAACAGATACTGTTACTTACAGTATTACGGGAAAGCTCTTTTCGACCACGTGTGAAGTTGGGAATATGTAATATAATTACATTTAGTCATCCCCAAAATTCAATGTTTTGAAATATTAGAATGAGAAAAAGATCAAAAATGAATGTGACCACTCCTCTCTTCTATACGTTGCGTTGTCATTTTCATAATGATTATTATGGTTTACTGAGCAATAATCTTTATTAAATTTGGAATTAGATGAAGCAACATAAACATTTTATACTGCTTTCCTTTTTGTAAAATAAAATTCATTTTAAATCATCGCTATTGACTAATTTATTGACCTTAAAATCAAATTTTTTTCCTATATAAATACAGCAGAAAAGAAAATAAATAATTAATTAACTGTGAATACAAATGATTTCAATCCGAGCTATACAGCACAAACAACAGGCAAATAATGAAAAAAGTATCTGAAAGCTAATAGCTGATTTTTATCGAATTTTTGGTGCTGAGTTCAGAAAAAGAAAATTTAAATATTTAATTATTTATTTTCTCACAAATCGGAAATTACCTTTTCAATACACCCAAAATTCTAAATATATTTTTATATTATTTAATCTTAACATCCACAAATTTTAAAGCTTAAAATATACGTTCAAATATTGAAATTAACATCTTGCTAATTTTTATTCATAATATTAATCTTTTATTCATTTCATTTGAAGCAGCAAAAAGAACAATATTTTCAAATTTTAACAGAAAAAGCAAAAGCAAACCAGGAATCGGAAAATAATATGAAGAAAAACAACTACGATACCTATTAGGCGTATGTCAAGAAGGAATTTAAAAAAAAAGATCGAAGGTTGTAAAATAATGAATTAAGCATAGTCACTTCATGACTCTCTATTATGGCGGAGAGTAAAATGACTCATTGTTTGACTAATATAGATATCAACTTTTGGTAACAAAAAAATTCACTATTAACAGTTTTTCCCCCACGTTTTTTTTTTTTTTTTTTTTTTTTTTTTTTTTTTTTTTTTTTTTTTTTTTTTTTTTTTTTTTTTTTACTCAAAGTGCCACTACTTTACTTTTCCTAAATATTATTACGTATTTATTTGTGTTTCATTTCTGACTTTAAAAATTTCCAACTATCTAATGTCTAATTAAAAAAGTTTTCTCTTCCTATAGTTATTATTAACTAAAGCAAAAACAAATACTTGGAATAGGAATACGGTTCCTACTTATTTTGCTAATTCTGATTATTACTGGAAAGAAATTTAAGAGTAAAAATAGATATGATTTTTGTTTTCAATTTTAGTGCTCGTAAAACTTCAGAAATTCTTCCGAATTAGGTAAAAATGCATGTATCTTCCCGAAAAAAAATACGCCTCCTCTCAGCTACACACATTTACACACACACACTAATATATATATATATATATATATATATATATATATATATATATATATATATATATATATATATATATATATATATATATATATATATATATATATATATATATATATATATATATATATATATATATATATATATATATATATATATATATATATATATATATATATATATATATATATATATATATATATATATATATATATATATATATATATATATATATATATATATATATATATATATATATATATATATATATATATATATATATATATATATATATATATATATATATATATATATATATATATATATATATATATATATATATATATATATATATATATATATATATATATATATATATATATATATATATATATATATATATATATATATATATATATATATATATATATATATATATATATATATATATATATATATATATATATATATATATATATATATATATATATATATATATATATATATATATATATATATATATATATATATATATATATATATATATATATATATATATATATATATATATATATATATATATATATATATATATATATATATATATATATATATATATATATATATATATATATATATTGGGAATTTGTCATTGAGAAATAAGATGCTTCCGCTGTAGATTCATTGTTTTTCAAAATTCCTAAAAAATTAAGTGTAAGTAGTTTTCTGATTTAAAAAGTAACAGATAAAAGATTTTTTCGGCCTCGGAATAAGTGACTTCATATTTGGAAAGCTCTTTTTTAGACAATTGTTCATTTTATATCGGTTATCCCACGCTTATAAGAAGCAATAGAATTTAGTATACACTGGTTGTAATCGAAATAGGAGGGATATCACTTTCAAATCTTCACATATCTTCGAAGAAAAGTTTTCCTATTGGGGTATGGATAGCAGGTTTCATGTCTCATACCATTCTTTGATGTCAGCCGCGTGGGTTAGAGAAATTAATGGGTTTTGTTTCCCATTTTGAAACCGTACTGTTTTTGTGCTTTTCTTTGAATAACCAATGAATGGATGCCACTCTTCAAACTTGTGCTGCAGCCATAGTAAGTCCAAACGGGCCTTCGACATCATTGCAGAAAACTAGTCTCTCTTGTTTAAAAAACAATGTTCGCGTTAGCAGGTTCCAGCCTCTCATTCTTGAAGAAAATAATTCTGCTTTAGATTTTGGTAAACTAAGAGCACGAACCAGTACAGCTTTCTACAAATACTAGATCACTTAATTCTTCAAGAAAAAATCATTCCCAACATCATCCCCACTGTTATTTCCCTGCATTGTGGAACCTAGTGAAGTATATGTGGAAAGTTCTGGGCCATGAGGCACCGGTCAACTTGCTAATAATATGAAAGAAAATACAACTGTATGCCTAGACTTTGAGGATATTCAAGATTTATTTGTTAAGCAAAAACAGCAATCCGTTAAATGATCCTTATGTTCCCTCCATTGTGTCGGAATTGCAAAAGGCATATGACGAGCTCCATTCATCCAACCAGTCAGTATAGTTGCTCATGAGGTACAACAAATGGTAAGTGCCCATTGCTGATTCTGGTACAATTTGCAGTCAAAATAAAACATAAGCTTTTTTTTTTTTAGTTAAAGCAATAATGTTTCGCATGTGAGCTTTGAAAGTTAAATCCCCACATGTATAACAAAAACTGTTCAAGTTATTTACATAATGCGAGGCATTTTTTAACTTATAAAACTCCAAACTATAATGTTAAGTGCGTGACTTCTCTTGCATAAGAAAGAAAAGCCAGCAGATCACTTTTAAACAGTAACTCGTGCCACAAATACTAAATGGTTGTCAACACAAATGACTTTTATCTAGTGACCTGGCGAACGCGCTCCTGAAGGTTCGCGGTGTTTCTTGAACCAAGATTGACTCTCAATATAAAGAAAAATAATTTCGTATTACAAAAAACTGTGAATCATAGAGAAAATAATCTGATTTCATGTCGCTAAAGAGTACAAGAGAGAAGACTCCTTTGTAATTGGGATATAATAGGATAGTGGCTTAACGTTTCCGCGGACGTTGAGAAGGAGATTAGAGAAAAACAATGAGTAATTGAGGTAGCTAATATGATGAAATATTCTAGAAGATACTCTCTAGAAGAAAAATGTGAGTGGGGTCATTGAAGATAAGCGTCACGTTCTCCATACAAGGAAGGACTAAATTTCTATACTGAAAAAGCAAACTGGGTGGGTGCGAGAAATATGAGAAACCGTCCCAGAACAAGTACCCCTTTAGAAGCTTTCTTAGTAAAAGAAATAATTTGATCCTTGCAAGAAAGGCTACGAGAAACAGGAGACAGCAAGCGTTGAGCTATTTTTTTATTTTTATTTTATTTTATGGGGAAGATTGTTATGCAAATTTAAATAGATATATAAAGGGGAGGCTTTGAAGCATCGAAAAGAAACATGTTTCCTTTCTAGAACCAGAAAAATAGAGTGGAGATTGAAGGTCAATTGCTCCAAGGTCAGTTTGTAAACATAAGTGAATTTACTAATGTTATTCGCTTTACAAATAATAAGAACACTGGAATAATCATTTATAGTAGTAGTTTAAAAGAGACTAGAAGATAGATCATTAATGGAAATAATAAAGAGATGAAGGAAGTACATCGCTATTGATATATTTAAAAGTTGAATGGTCATCTACAACAGGTACTACTGAGTTACTCGAAAAGAATCAAAAATGAGGTAAAGTAAATAAGTATTTTCTAAAATATTAATATGAAAGGGTAAAAAAAAAAAAAAGAAATAAAAAATGAGGAAATTGAGCAGAGATCAAAGAGTTAGAAAGAAAGAAAAAATTATTTAAAATTATTTTAATAGATGACATAAGATGAATAAATTAATAAACTGCAGCTACAGTGGAATAAAGGTAGAGCTTGAAGACAGAAATTTTATCCTTATGCGAGTCCTTAAGAAGAAGCCTCCAAGAAGACTCCCCTCCTCGAATATGAAAATCAATACTCGCGTGGTTCGAACTTTTTATATATTAAAGAAATCGTTTATAACTCTATATATATATATATATATATATATATATATATATATATATATATATATATATATATATATATATATATATATATATATATATATATATATATATATATATATATATATATATATATATATATATATATATATATATATATATATAAGAACACTACAAAATATATATTTTCTCTATTTTTTTGATTTGCGTGGGGAAGGTAATATCTAAGCGTGGGTTTTGTACACAATAAAAGAAAATAATATAAGAGATGAACGATAAAAAAAAGAAAGAAAATATTTCTTGTGATTAAAGCATTGGGATCGTCTTTCGGTAATTTATTATTTGATGCGTCCCACGTTTTAAGTCTTCAAAAATTCCTTTGTAGTTTTTTGGAATTTTAAATAAAGTTAATATATTCTCTTTTATTATTTCAACTTCTTTTTACATTGGTAACAATTATTGCAATATATATATATATATATATATATATATATATATATATATATATATATATATATATATATATATATATATATATATATATATATATATATATATATATATATATATATATATATATATATATATATATATATATATATATATATATATATATATATAATCACTCTTCTAATGCAATATATTTTGCTAATTATCATCTTTAATGGGTTGGGCAAGCTATATGTCCATTGAGATGTCCTGGTAGTGGGAAAGGCATACAAAGATTGTCCTCATCCGCTAATTTCCTAAGCATTGATTGAGAGTTACCAGCCCCTGGTACCATTAAATAAGTTTTATGAACCGTCTCTTTTCTTCATTAATTCCTGAAATCTTCTTCATATCTTTAATACTACATATTTTTAATGTGATTTGCTGTGACTCTACAGTGCCTGTTTAATTTGTTCGGTTCAAGCTCAAATGGAGGAATGTTTTCTGGAAAAAAAAATTAAAAATATATAAATATATATATATATATATTTTTTTAAATTTTATATTTAAGTAAACTCCATGTAGCCCCTATATTTTGAGTGTAAGGTGCAGTTTGAGGATCCACAAAATTTTTACTGGGGTTCAAAGTAAGATGTTCAAAAAAATTGTTTTTTAAGCCATTGTTTGGGCTAAAAAACTTAAACTGGGTATTATACCCAGGGTATATCTACGAGGGGCTCTGCCCCCGTACCCCCCGACCCGTGAGTGATGATGATATTGTCGACTACTTTTCCATTTCTAAGATATGGGGTATTTTCCATTTTTTTTTTTAGAAAACATTCCTCCATTTGAGCTTGTGACATTTGTTCTCTACACTCTTAGACTTTTCTCCAAACAAGTTTCATACATACAATACACATATCTCAATGTATTCTACTATTTCCTTTTTTTTCAAATTGATGAAATAAAAGTTTATCGTTCTGCTAATTCTTTTCATTTAGTCTTACTTTTATTAAAATTCTCAGCAACCATGCACAGTATCTTACCCTTTCTTATACATATAGGATGGCAACTATCCCATTCCGAGATCATTCTTCATTTTTCGCTCACACTACTCATTTAATTTTTCGTAACAAACTGGTCGACCTTCAACCGCTACATATATATATATATATATATATATATATATATATATATATATATATATATATATATATATATATATATATATATATATATATATATATATATATATATATATATATATATATATATATATATATATATATATATTATATATATATATATATATATATATATATATATATATATATATATATATATATATATATATATATATATATATATATATATATATATATATATATATATATATATATATATATATATATATATATATATATATATATATATATAGGGCAGAACCCTTTCCAAGTACTTATGGTTCTTGCATATTCTGATCTTTTCCTACCATTCCAGGATTGTACAATTTAAGAAAGTATTCTTTCCTCCTGTTTCTATTATATTTAGGTCATTTAATCCTTTACCCATCCTCATCTTTTTCAGAATGAGTGACTGAGGAAACTTTTTTTTGTCATTTCTTGCTATGCAGAATAGTTTTTCTGATTCTTTCCATTTCCTACTGTTGCTGTACTATATAGGTTCTCACGTTTATTGTTTATTGCTTTGTCCACTTTTTATTCTCCTTCGTTCTATTTCACTAAATGGTTTTTTTTTTTTTTTTTTTTTTTTTTTTTTTTTTTTTTTTTT
>SEYY01001070.1:55000-75000 GCA_009176605.1 Armadillidium nasatum
TCCAATTGTTGATTTTTCGCAATGGGTTTCATAAACATAAGATTGTTTTCTAACGAATTTATTGTATTGTTCTCCTTGAAATTTTCATTCTCTTTAGCACCTGTATATTTGAAATTCTTTCGCTTCTCGAAATCTTTAGTAATCTTCTTTTTAACCACTTTTAGTCTCTAATAACTTTCTTTCATGTGCCATCTGTAAAACGCTTTAACGATTTTTAAAGGTATTTAGTGACATTTTACCATTTTTCACTAAGTTCTATGTAATTTTTTACATTTATGACTATCCTTCTATTAAGTTTATTTATCAAACATCAAAGACATATAAACCCCTTCAAATTATCTTCTCCCATAATGTTAACCCTAAGGCTCCTTTCTCTCTTTATTTGTCATAACAATAACTACAGTACTTTTTCTCTTGCTTTTCTCTTAACTTGTTTTATCTAGCACATCCACCATATATTTATATTTCACATCATAATTGATCAAGATTACAGTGTCATTAGTATGTTTATTGTTTTAATATTACAACTAATTATTTTTTCTTCTAAGACGATTGATTTCTCTCAAAATAACTTATCTATGCATTTTCAAAAGATCCGTTAATATTATGCAGTTTTATAGAACCATTGGCTTAGTACACTGAATTCTGATCCTGTTTTAAATACCTGAAATTTTTCTATTATAGATTATCTAACATCTCATTTTGTCCCGTAAAGTCTATTCCATCGAAAGCCAGTAAAACAGTTTGAAAATTTAGTTTCACCTCTATAAACATCCCTTACAGCATTCTTAGAACAAATATAACTTTCTCTGCGTTTTCCCAATTAGCATACCATTCTTCAGAAATTTGTGTAGATAATTTCATTTTTATTTTGACAACGTTATTCTTAGAAATGTTATTCGTTGATTAATTTATGATTCTAATTGCATGACGGATGTCACATTATGAAGTTCATTAAATTTTTGGCATTTTAATTTACGAATTTACATAAATGCCCTTATACTTATCCAGATTCGAAAAACTTAATACTAATGTATTTATATTTACGAGAATAAAGTCTCTCATAGCCTTTAACATTTCCACTGTCATTACATTATCTCAAACCTTTTTCCCAGTTTTCATCATACGGATAGCAGCTTCAACTTCTTCAATCACATTTATTAGTCTTTCTCCATGGTAGTAAATGTTCAAGATTTTACAGTTTATCTTCTGTACATAGCCCACAAAATCCTCTTTCCGCCTTTATGTACCATTTTACTTATCATTATTAAAGTTCCTCCCTTCTTCCTTACTGCATTTCTTTATCTACACATTCTTATACTGGTAGTTTGCGCAAAATAATTTCGTAACATCATTTGTTGATTTTCTCTAGGCACATCATCATACCTAACTAAAGGTAGTTCTTTCTTGTTACTCTGTTCCTACTATATCTTTGCATAACATACTGTTTATGTTTTCATATAATTCACGATTTTATCATTAAACTAAGTTCTTTAAAAATGAAATGGATTTTTAGTCTTACATTCCCTCTTTTTAACAGCCACTTCATTTTCATTCCATAAGGTTATTTATAGTGATCACAAATGTTATTTTGCTACGTCTTATTAAACTTTATCTTTCATAGTTTAATATTCTTCTCTGGATTACTGTGCCTTGTTGGTATGTCATCATCCTTCTTAAAATTTTTTAGCTATAGCCATGGGAAAATGCTTGTTTAAGAGATATTTTTCAGTTTTTCTTAGCAATCCTTAACTCATTAATATGAAAGCTGTAGTAGCCTGCTTCAAATTTTGTTCTCATTTGTGTTATTGCACAAATAAATAACTCCCGTACAAAATCAACGCATTACTTGCACTTATGGCAAAATGCCACCACAACGTGTTTTTATTGCTTGTAACACATAGCTGTTACATATTGTTGAACATTATTTACCTTCCGAAAGTTTTCGCTCTTTAAACCCTTATGCTCTGACTAATTCTCTCCAATATCTTCCGGCATGTCGATTTATTGAGTTACTCTCTCTATGCTATCGCTCTTACAATGGACACTGTTCTTCTGAACTCTCACGTAGCATACCACCTCCATTGAAAAATGTTCGTGCAACGCGACTTTCTACACAATCTCATTTTTTTTTCTCTGTCCAATTCTCCGACCCAAGACTTAACCGCTATCCTCAATCTTACATGCACTCTATTGATAAAGTCTTTAACACACTCCAATCATCTGTTTTCCCAACTTTTTTTTAATCTGAACACTTTTAAACGCCGTGTATTGGGACATGTCGTCCTTTAACGACCAGATTTCCGGTATTTCCCCAATTCTGGTGGATATTGGTAGGCCTCTTTCTTTATTCACCAGAGGATAGATATATATATATATATATATAGTATATATATATATATATATATATATATATATATAATATATATAATAAAATAATATATATAATATATATATATATATATATATATATATATATATATATATATATATATATATATATATATATATATATATATATATATATTTATATATATATATATATTATAATATATATATATATATATATATTATATATATATATAATATATATATATATATATATATATATATATATATATATATATATATATATATATATATATATATATATTATAATATATATATATATATATATATATATATATATATATATATATATATATATATATATATATATATATATATATATATATATATATATATATATATATATATATATATATATATATATATATATATATATATATATATATATATATATATATATATATATATATATATATATATATATATATATATATATATATATATATATATATATATATATATATATATATATATATATATATATATATATATATATATATATATATATATATATATATATATATATATATATATATATATATATATATATATATATATATATATATATATATATATATATATATATATATATTATATATATATGTTTGTCTGTACTATAAAGAGGGGTAAAGTGAAGGGGAGGGATTGGCTTCAGAAGGCATGAATGGTGACTCATTTTTTGAAGTGAAGAATTAAAGTACAAATATGGATTTCTTCTTTCTTGTTTGGCCTTATACCAGCTGTGCCCTGGAACGAGCTGCCCTTCGAATTGTGTGGGCATTTTAAGTGAAGGAGACAAGAACGGACAAACACCATTGGAGGGCGGATAGGAGGGTAGTAATTCTAAGTTATCAAGTTTATTTAATGAATTTTATAGCTTTACAATAATACGAGTCGTTAGTTGTTATGAAAGTTTTATTTCTGTAATTATCAATATTATATAACAGTAGTTACCCTTTATTGACTATCCTAATATATATATTTATATATATATATATATATATATATATATATATATATATATATATATATATATATATATATATATATATATATATATATATATATATATATATATATATATATATATATATATATATATATATATATATATATTTATATATTACTCCTGAAGGGCAAATTCCAGAGGCCTACAAATTTCCACCAGAGTTGGGGAAATATTAAATTCCATGTCCAATTAAGGGGCGACATGTCAAGATATACCGCCAATGAATGTGTGCAATTTAAAGGAAGTTGAAAAAATAGATAAAGAGAGTGCGTTCCAGACTTTACATGTAGTGTACAAGCAAGATTGAGCATAGCAGTAAGGTCTGGCGTCAGAGAGTTTGACAGAAAAAGGATGAGTCAATCGAGTCCTTCTCAGTGGAGGAGGTGTGAGAAGAGAGAGTTCTGAAAAGTAGTATCTGTTTTAATAGCGATAGTATAAGAGAGTGACGAACATATTTCATAAGGATAAATAGACTGCAGAGAGTTATTGTTAGAGCTAGAGTTTAACTTCTTATCATTCTCCTTATAAAGTTAAACTCTTTCTTCCTCTCTTTTCATCTGATCACCTTCTTATCTTAATATCTTGTTCTGTCTCTTCAAGTCATTAGCAAGAACGGCCCCGCCTTCGGTAAAAAAACGTTGCTTTCACTTCAGTGTTCATAAATGATTTGACTTACGGTTATACTTCTCTGATTTCCCATTGAATTATTACTGTTTCTTTGAGAAGAGTCCTCGGAATGTTCAGAACGCATGAACTAGATGATTCTCTCTGGCGTGGAGGCGTACATTTCATTTTCGTTCTCTTCTACTAAAACTAACAAACCTTTTTTTTTTTTAAATATACTTGTTCTCATGTTATTAGCCACAGGAATGCTGCCTTTAATGCTTACTGTCGTCTTCAAGCTCAAGAAACTCATTCAGCTTACTTTTCATCCCGGAATCGTGAAAAATCTATTCTTCGTAACACTAAAACTATTTCTCCGTAAAGAATGTATCAATCTTTCTGGTTACACTTCCTCACTCTCTTTTTTGCATTTTGCAAAAAAATTTAACATTAACTTAGCTTCTTTCTCATTACCTCCTCTTGTATCTTCTGAAGTAAACAAATGCCGTTTTGCATTCTACTAAAGGTGAACTCTTCGCTCAAACTATTTCGGATCTATGCCACCTCCTTCAAACCCCTCCAATTCATTTATGCCTAATATTGTAATTTCTTCTAAAGATTTGATTTCCGATCTCTCTGAGCTTAACATTAAGGAGGCTTGCGGTCCTTATGTTCTGCATTATGGAGGCGTTTGACTTTTCGTATTATACTCTTTCGCTCTCACTAACCCTCTGCAGTCTCTTTCTGCCAGTCAAATTGTTGCGTCACTCCTTCTATTCTATCGCTATTACAACTTGACACTGCTCTTCTGAACATTCCCGTCGCATATCTCCTCACCTGAGAAGGGCTCGTGCGACACGCCTTTCTACACAGTTTTATCGTTTTCTGCCCAACTCTCCAGCTCCAGAGTTAACTAATATACTCAATCTTACCTATATTCTACTGGTAAAGTCTTTAATCTTTAATCGACGATGACTTTGACATCTCCCATCTTTGGTGGAAATTGTTAGGCATCTGACCTTTACCCACCATAGGATATATATATATATATATATATATATATATATATATATATATATATATATATATATATATATATATATATATATATATATATATATATATATATATATTATATATATATATATATATATATATATATATATATATATGTATATATATATATTATATATAATATATAATAATATTATATATATATATATTATATATATATATATATATATATATAATATATATATATATATATATATATATATATATTATATATATATATATATATAATATATATAATTATATATATATATATATATATAATATTTATATATATATATATATATATATATATATATATTATATATATTATATATACTACGTATATACAGTAAGTCAGATGGATAGGGAGATTCATAGACAAAATGGGGAAAGGTTTCATTTTGCATTTGAGTTTAAATTTAAAATTCAAAGACTATTTTCTAATGAAGTTCGTCCTAGAAAGTTGCCTATTTTAAAAATATAAGTTATTACATCGTTAATTAAACAATTTTATGAACAAATATTATCGTTTTTCTTGTAAAACTTTTAACAAAAAAATAAATAAAAAACAAATAAATAAATAAATAAATAAATAAATAAATAAATAAATAAATAAATAAAATATTTGTGAAATCAAAATAAGCTTTTGTTATTTACGAAGCCATTTTAAATTTATTTTACTTTTTTAGACGCAAAGATAAGGATTCTTATTTGTCCTAAAATTATAACATTGATCTAAATTACTAAGTAATACTTTTCCTGTGGGTATAGTGAGAGGTAGGCCAAAGTGGAGATGAATGGATGAGATTTTGAGAGGGAAGGGGTTTGAATTTAGAAAAGGGTAAGAGAGTTGAGGAGGACAGAGTGATATGGAGGGTAATGTTGAGAGGGGGAGTGGGAAGAGGTAGGGTGTGTGTGTGAGGGAATTATAGGGGACACCACACCACGAGAGTGGGAAGAGTGAAAAGTGATATATATATATATATATATATATATATATATATATATATTATATATATATATATATATATATATATATATATATATATATATATATATATATATATATATATATATATATATATATATATATATATATATATATATATATATATATATATATATATAATATATATATATATAATATATATATATATATATATATATATATATATATATATATATATATATATATATATATATATATATATATATATATATATATATATATATATATATATATATATATATATATATATATATATATATATATATATATATATATATATATTATATATATATATATATATATATATATATATATATATATATATATATATATATATATATATATATATATATATATATATATATATATATATATATATATATATATATATATATATAGCCATTATATGGAATCTCTCTGAGTTATTTATTTCTTTATTATTTTTCTAAATTAAATATAGTTCTTACTTCAAGACTTAAATTTTTAAAACTTTCATAGAAGTTTTGAAATTTCTTCCTTCCCAAATTTTTTAGGAAGCAAAAGGCTAACTACTTCAACTTTCTTCTATTTTCATTTTTTTTAATATCTTTTATTCGCTCTCCTAAACTATATCAAAGCACATTCACTCCCTTATGAGGTCTGGGATTTCTCACAAAATGGATATTAAAATAAAATTTTTTGACTTTTATATATATATATATATATATATATATATATATATATATATATATATATATATATATATATATATATATATATATATATATATATATATATATTATCTTTTTACCTTTTACCACCACTCACAGGCAGAGCCCTTTTCAAGAAGATAGCATAATTAAAAGATTAAAAAAAATCCATCCAATTCCGAACCTAACGCATATTCCTTAGGTGGACGCAGATAGAGGATTTAAAGAGAGGTAGGTTAAATACAGTAGGAAAAACAGACGAAGGTACGGAGTTTCACAGAACAGATTTGACTGGAAAGAAGGAGGCACCACAACGTGCAAGCAAAGAGTTTATCATGCTCACACAAAATTCATGTGCAAGAAAGGCACTCCTTGTGCTGAGAAAGAGAGTCAAGGGAGTTTGAAAGTAAGGGACAGTTTATAAGTCTTTAGCTTTGGACTCAACCTTTTCCAAAAGAAAGGTGAACCGGAACCACCCAAATGTGAGAACAGTACTCCATACAAGAACGGATATGACCATTTTATAACTGGATTAACTGTTCAAAAGAAAAAAATTCCCTCAATCTGACCAGAACTCTCAGTTTTTCAGATGTCACTTTAGCAACCGTTGTGATATGAGGTTTCCAAGGTAATTAATTGTTTATGTTCAGACCAAGAATATTTATGCTGTTCACAGGTGAGACGGGAGAACCGTCGAAGGAGATAGGAAAGTTGGGAGGTGTTTTAGAGAGAGAGATGTGAAAAAGTTAAGTTTTCAAAGAGTTGAATTCCACAAGGTTGCGGTGGCCCAACTGGCATATCCCATCCAGATCGGCAAGAATGGGATCGGAAAGTTGAAGACAAGAAACAACTCTAAAGCAAAAAATAACAGAGTTAGAAGTACAGCTGAGAAGGTTATTGATGAAAAGTAAGAATAAAGTAGGAGATAGAACAGAAATTTGAGGAACACCACAATTAATAGGGAAAGAAGAAGAAGCTGTTCCATTAACAAGTGATGATTTGGGGCGATTCGACAGTAAACTAGACATGAGTAGGCAAAGTGAAAGAGGAAGTCCAAAGGAAGGGAGCTTAGAGAGTAGCGACGCATGCCATACCAGGTCAAATGTCTTGGATATGTCAAGCGCCACCACACAAGACTGCTCGTAGTCCCTAAGGGTAAGACACCATAGATCACCATAGATAGAAAAGTATGTCACTAGTAGTCCTTGAGCTTCGAAAGCCATACTTGTGGTCTGCAAGAAGAGATTGAGATTCCAAATGATCAAGGAAATGATCAAAGACTTTTGATAGAATAGAAGTAAGAGCTATATGGCGATATTTAGAATTTTCAGAGCTGCTACCTTTTTTCTGGATCAGTTGAACAAATGCGCGTTTCAAGCACAGGAGGAAAGTATTAGTATTAAGGCACAGAGAGTAGAGTTGAACGAGGACAGGCGCCAGCTCGGAAGCACACTCCTTCAACTCCGTAATAAAGTTAACACCTATGCATCGATACCCTGCGCAACATTCCAGTAAGCAGAAAGAACAAAAGAAAATTTTATTATATATATATATATATATATATATATATATATATATATATATATATATATATATATATATATATATATATATATATATATATATATATATATATATATATATATATATATATATATATATATATATATATATATATATATATATATATATATATATATATATATATATATATATATATATATATATATATATATATATATATATATATATATATATATATATATATATATATATATATTATAGAGAGTGAAAGTACCAAAGAGGTAGTTGTTATTCTGGTGTTAATTGCATTTAATATCGAATTTCTATCAAAGAAGTTGTCCTTATATGCATTAAAGTAAACATTTTATGTTTTAAAAAAGGTTTGACCCATTGGGTTATTCAAAATGTTTCCAATGAGCCCATAGGTCAGAAGAATGTGATTCATTGATCTCTCATTACCTTTTAATTTTTATATTTCATGATATATTGGATTGATTATGATTACATAATTGTAGGCATTAGGATTTTCTTCTTTACATAATCTTTCTCTCTTTCAAGCGCACACATGGTCATAATTGTGAAGGGGTCAGAAGCAGAGAGGGAAAAGAGATAAAGTATTCGTATAGAGAAAAATAGGTTTTAAAATTTGGTGCGGTTTAGAATAATAGTATTTGAAAACCAAAAACATAAAAAAAAACTACGAGTTTTAAAAAAAGAATGGTGAATAATTAGGTAATTGTGATTAAATTCCATACCATAATTAGGTAAGTATGGTTAATAATTTTGTATGTTCTGGGTGCACCAATACATTGTAACTACTTAGGTTGAATATCACACCATCGTGAAGAAAGGCGCTAATACTCGAGAATAATTTTCTATAATTTTACAATGGCATTACGAGTATAAAGTTATATAAATATATTTCATTTTATCTCGTTGAATAACGCTCCAACTAAATTTTTAATTTCTGTGTATTGTGTAATAAACTGTATGTGACTAGAAATAAGTTTATACCCTGAGATAATATGTTCACAGAAGTAAACCTGACATCAAAATTATTAATGAACACATGACTTTATCCTATCTTTATACATTTACTAATGATAATCATATCTCTGTGACCGAACAATTAATAATTCACACTATTACCTAATTATTCACTCCAATTATACTTTTATTATATAAACTCAAAATAGGTGATTTTTTTATTTTTATGTAATATTCTATAAATTACTATTTATAATATCTTGAAACGCACTCAAATTTTAAAACCTATTTTCTCTCTTACTACGAATACTATTTATTAACTCTTTATTCACTATGCTCATATATTGACCCTAACCTTCTGCATTTAAGATACAGTGTATGCGCTGAAAGATGAGAAATAGATATAATTATATGTAAAGAAAGAAATCCAATATGCCTTAACAATTTGTAATCATAATCATCACAATATTAATCATGAAATATAAAATAAAAAGGTAATTGGAGATCCATATTAACTTACTATACAGTTCTTTCTGTAACTATATGGGTATTCTCAATTTGGATTCATTTATTTGAATATAACCCAATGGGTATACTAATCCTTTTTTTCAAAACTATAAAAATATGTTATTTACTTAAATGCATATAAGGACAATATAATACTTTACTTTTTGATTCCAGAAATTCTAGATATATTAAAATGCTAAATTTATAACACTACAGAATAACAATATACCTCTTTGGTATAATTTCACTCATCTCACTAAATAATAATCTAAAATGATCATTAATCCTGCCATAGTAACGATGACAACAAAAGGGTATGTACATATGCTAACTTTTATTGATTTTTTTATTGTTTTTTATCCAATTTGACGTTATGTTTGATCTTTCACTTTTATATCTTTATCGAAATTGTAGTTTATTATAGATCATTCCAAATTTGATTCAGTTTATGTTACTATTATACAATATTGTGTAACAACAATAAACAACACATAACAATACAATCACAACATCTCTTTTACCTTGGTATCCTATACAATTTATTTATTGTTATATTATTAAAAAAATTATAGAAATCTTACATTAATATTATTAATTTATATATATATAATTATAACATATTAATTATTATATAAATATATATAATAATATATATTTTTTTTTTTTTTTTTTTTTTTTTTTTTTTTTTTTTTTTTTTTTTTTTTTATTAAAATATATATATATAATATATAATATATATATATAATAATATATTATATATATATTATATATATAATATATATATATATATATATATACTATATATTAATATATATAAATAATAATAATATTTTCTTTGTTCATTATTTACTGTTTTATATATGATATATTGCCGCTCACTAGGCGTTATTAATACGATAGCATTAAGTGTTATAACCTTTATTACGGAAACTTGTAAAGTGATTTGTGCTATTACTCGAAGCTGGTCACCTTGTATTACGTATTCACTCTACTCTCTGTGTACCTAATACTAAATTTACTCTCTTCTTCTCTATGCTAACAGTTCAAGAACACTGAGCACAAAAATTCTTTTCGTTTGTTCCAAACTGTCAAAACAGATATCATAAACGTGAATAGCAGCTCTGAGTTAAAATTCATAAAAATACAATTAAATTTTCGCACTTTAAGGACTAGATTGTATTGAGATATCATTTTTTAACGACGTTTTATATCAAACGTTCTAGTGATGTGCTGTTAATAATACAGAGTGCAATCATAGAGAGATTAATCATGACTATAAGACCTTATCGATCATTTGATAACTACGTTCATGTTTGCATGTATCGTTCATAGAATATGCATCATCAAGTAACGCCGCTTTTGTCACGAAAAACTACAGAAACTACCAAAAAAAAAAAATAAACTAAATATGACTCATCTAGATCATAAACATAGCCGTCGTGAGAACGTCTCATGTGTATGCACTTTTATCTTATATCACCGCGTATCTTAACTCCGGTCTCTTATTGTCAGTTTCTGATTAGCTACGCTCGTAGGACAAGGAGCTATTTTTTATTATGCCATACCAATCATCTCAAAAGATTCAATATTGTATAGAGTCAACTGTTGTTCTGAGTGCTGGTTCTCAGTGTCTTGATTCATGCATTTAGAGCTATCTTCTCTCTAATGAGGGAGTACACTTATTTTCCTTTTCAATATAGCTGTGCAATCTATTGCTCCTAATTGCTGCTCAGAGTATTGACTAATATTAGGTCCCTTAAAAATTTCATGATATCATAGTATTATTAAAAATCTTCGAGAACAAATTATGTGTCTTCTCTCTCTAACTATATACTTCTCTAAATAAACCTAATTGTGGTGTTCCTCAAATTTCTGTTCTATCTCCTACCTACTAAAGTTATCCTTATCATATATATCTTTACTTTTTCCATTACAATATAAACCTTCTTATAGGTATCCTATATATCTACATCTACTAATTATATCTTATTTGCTATTTATAGAGTTGTATTACATTGTCTTCAACTTTCCGTATAATATCCCTACTCACCAATTCTTTGCGATTCTGGATGGGATTATGTACCGATTTGGGCCCCTAGTTAGACCTTGTGAAATTCAACTCTTTGAAAAACTCAACTTATTTTTCTATAGCATCTCTACTCACATATAAATACATCTTTCACTTAATAATACTTATATTATAATCTCTATTCGACGGATTTTACTCTACCGTTCATCTATATAACCTTAGTTAGAAACAATACTATAAAATATTATCTTTATAGTACAGTAATCAATGATAAAACATTAACTTACCTTGGATAAATTCTCCACTTCTCACTCATTCTTTACCCACACTCGTTGCGTTTGGGTCGTTTAACGCTTGAATATACACATTTGTATCAACATAAGTGTAAGTTCTGTCTCCCAAAATCAAGTCTCACCTATGCGCAGATAATTATTTCTTTGAACAGTATAAATATTCACTCGTGCCCCTTCTACATCACCACAATTGGTCACAATCTCTCCGTTCTCTCGTCCTTGTAGACTCGATGGTCCAGACGTCTCTTCCACAAACACACATATATAGACCGCTGAGTTCGTGCAAATTCCCAATAAAACCTCTCCTTTTGGAGCTCACATCCAGCATTTTGCAGATCTTCCTGAGAGCCTTGCTATCCTCACTAATTGTGACTCATCCATACTAGATCCCTTCTAATTTCAAGCTATTTCATCCTGAGCCACACATCTCCTGTTTCCTATCTAGCTCTTCTTCATTATTCCATCGTCACCAGACACACCACACCGAGAAGCCTACATGTAGATTATCTATTCGCTGTCTCGTAGGATTCTATAAAATTCCATAGCCACTTCCCTCCTCGCATCACACAGTTATCTCCTGTATATTATTGCAGTTCGCTGATCCCTAACTCTTCTTCTCCCTTTTACACCATCATTAGTTTACCTCCGTGCACTCCGTTTTACCTTCGTCTTGTTTCCTTTTCACAGCATAATGTCTTCATTTACAATATCCTCTTTCACCACTACCTGATATTCTATACATCTATGTTTCCTCCATATACCATCTGCCGCTTCACCCTGAAATGGGGCAAATCTCACATACACTCAAACGATTTTATAGGATTTTACAAGTATATATTTGAGCAGTTTTCCCTTTGCATATCATTATCTTTACTCATTCTTATTATGCTTCATCGCGATCTACTTTTCTCTCGCAATTCACCAAAGCACGTCTCATGCTTGTTTATTGTAGTGTGCCTATATATATATGCTCAGAAACGTGATTTTTAATCCAATTACGCTAACAAACTATTCACATAAATATTTAAAATTTCATTCTATATCACTAATATCCTCAGTATATTACCCTCTCCACCTCTCTAACAATCCCCCTAGAGCTACAAAATGCCTTCAATACTTAACCTTTTTACTATGGTTCATCCCATATCACCTTTATGTATTGGGCATTTCCTATCAATAATTCTCTACTGCCAACATTCTTAGATATTATCCCTAACTATAAATCAGCACACAAACATCTCAATCCTCAAAAAATAGTACATTTATACCTACCCTATTCTCACCTCCTCCACTTCTTAGTACTAATGTCCATTAATACGCCTCTACTTCTATACGTCCAAATATATCGTCTTATTATACGACTCTATTTCATTAATCCAAACAGGGTGAAGAAAAATCCAGACCTTCATAAGGGAGGAGCTGTATTATAGTGACATTGGTGACATAGTTTGTGCATGCAGAGACGTATTACGTAATAAAAACACCAAGTCCAATGATTATAGAAAAAATGCAAAATATTCTCACGCTCACAAGAAATGTCTAGCACTCTTCAAGTTTAGTCAATCTATAATAGGACACTTCTCGATTCCTATTACAAATTACTCCGCTTGTCACGGACGCACCCACCAACACTCTATCATAGCCTACCAGTCTCTTTAAAAAATAATTAACTCTCGTATAGCAAGTTATCACACCAATATCAATATCCTTACCATATCTAATAAAAATTATTTCACACACAAGAAAATCATAATATATCAAATCGAGCAGAAGTAGCTCACTACTTCACCACTTAGTCAATTTTGTTTGCAATTAAATATGCATAATTTCTCACAATAACTAACCTACCTTCTCTCAATACTCCCTTAGTTTCCATTCACTCCTCAATTACTCCTCTTATTGTTCACAATTGTTATCACTCATCTTGTTACTTATAAAATTATATGACCTCTACCATATATATCTTACTACTACAGTCAATAGATCTATATTATTCATTACTCAATAAAAATATGCGCATCTTCTTTATATGTCATTTTTATCTTATTGAGTACATAGGCAAATTATACCAGCTAATCTGCATATTCCTGAGTAGAACTCTCATATCAATACTTTCCAACACACATTAAACATTCTAGTCAGCCAATTAACTAAATTTCTAGTCCTTTCTCTTATCATTTCTCCATAAATTTAACTAGTCTCAATTATCCTGACCGAAATTTATTCTTTATTTTTTCACCACCTTCCTCAACTGTTAATTCCATCTCCTCACTCTACTTACATAATTACCTACCTCCTTCTTCTTTCCACACTACACACTTCGCTTCTCCGTTCACTCGGTCAGTTGGATTTCCTTACCGCCTGACACCATTATCCGTCTAACACTTTACACACACATCACACTCCTTCACCATCATCTCCTCACACTTCCATCCATAACTACATACATTACCCTCCACTATATCAACTTCTCTCCACAGTTTCTTACTACTATACTTCAACTCATCTTAACCTTATTATTAAAAGTCAAACCCTTCACTCACCAATACTCATTCAATAATATATTCATCGATCTGTTATCATTACTCATCACACTTTTGGTCATACCTCTTAACTATACCCACAGTAAAAGTATTTATTACTTAGTATATATTAAAGTACATCAATGTTATAATTTATAGGACGAGGTATAATACTACGTATAGAAATCTTAATATTTGGAGCACGTTTATAATAAAAAAGTAATTTATATGAGACATATTTCAATCATCAAATTAATTAGGCTTTCGTTTAATATTAGATTATATAGCTTATTTTTTGATATAATACACAAATAACATTTATCATTTTGTTCTAATAATATTATCTCCATTATTTTATTTATATATTTACTTTATATTATATTTATTTATTATTATTTTATTATTATTATTATTTTTTTTTTTTATGTTAAATAAAAGATATTATATTAACTACTAAAAAAACGACATTCTTTAGTATTATTCTAAACAAACTGTTTTATATTAAACGTAATTAGATTAAATAACTTTATATATATTATATTTTATAAAATATGGCTCAACTATTTATCTAGGACGAAACTTCATTATATAAGAAATATAGACTTTAAATCTTTTGTAATTAAATTATTGAATTATGATACTTCCAATAATCTAACCAGCAAAAGAAAAACCTGTTGATCGCAAGGAGAATTTTCCTCTGTGCATTGAAATCGGAAATCAAAAATATTCTCATTTTACTTGACTAATCTAACTGTAGACAGCTATGTATATACGTTACACTCATAAGCTAAGCTGCGAGACTCTTAAGTAGACATCAGTCCATATCAGGTAATCAAATGCTCTCAGATTAAATATACTTATTATATTATGGTGTCAATTTCTGGACACACACTATTTTCTTTTAAAAATAATGTAAACTCCTTCCCTAAACACTATAAATGGACTTTTATTTACTAATGTTTTATAATATCTTAATATTTATAGGATACTCCTTTTTTACTCTTTTTCTCTCCTATTTCGCATATGTTCTTTCGTAAAAAATGCATTAACATATTTAAATTTACAACTAAATATTTATATATTTATCTATTATTATTTTGTCCTTTGATATTAATGTCGAATATCATAAATCGGTGAGGTTATTATTATAATTTATAATATTCGATGAGAGCAAATTATTCATTTATTATTTATACAATCACGCTTTTCACCTTTATCACATTTATTTCTTTTATCTGGTTTTATATACAATAGAAGATTTACTAGTGAATTCGTTCATCCATAATATATTATAAACATAATTTCAATTTAGAGTTTAAAACTCATATAATTCAAGAGACGGTAAGAAATTATCAAAATACAGACAGCCTTACTCAGAGTATATTTTATTAATTAAAGCTATAGTTCATTATTATTTAGTTTGTTAATTATACGATATCAGTATTATTATATATATATAATATAATAAAGATATAATATAATATTATATAATATAATTAATATATATATATATACTATATAATATATATATAATATATATATATATATATATATTAATATATAATCTATATATATAGTATATATATATATTATCTATATATTTTAATCCTTATTACTATTATATTAATATATTGTAAGGTGGAACCCTAGGATAGTAATTCTTTCACTTTACTGACTAGGATTAAGCGGATGCTAGGTTGAGTCAGTAGATTAAATTCAATTGTGAATATCCGCAGATGCGGATGACCGAGAGCATAATGCAGTGTATAGCTTTATATATTAAGTTATTAATTTTTTAGAAGTTTTTCCAATAGATTCTTGGAATTTTAAAATAAAACTTTATATATTTTTCCCACAAAATGGTATCAGCTTTAAATCAATCTATGTATATTCCTTATAGGAGTTTCGGAATGGCTCGGGCAAAAAAATAGGTTTATCGATACTAACTCTTCCATTCAACCTAAAATCATCTCCTCGACAAGATTACATTATTATATACACATCTACGATATATCCTATATAAACATATAAGAGACTATAAGCTACTACTTCATATAGATAATAAAACTATAAATATATATAATCTAAATAATAAATATATTAATTATATACACTATTATTATTATATATATATAGCCAGTATAGCTCACCCACTCACACTATCTACGACTTATAACAGTCCACTACTCACATATTCGACTCATCTGCCCGTCCACATAATTTATCCGTAAGCTTTTATTTTTTAGAAATAAAAGCTCTTGGGGCTCTTTCAGGTGAAAGTTTGGTTCGCTTATCGTCGCAAATGAGGCACCAACGCTTGGGAATCGCCACTCGTAAAACATCGCGGCGGAAACATAGCAATCAACACTAAGATTTCCTGTGTCCAGAGGGAGGGAGAGCATAGGAGGGCAAAGAGATTAATGTCCTTCCAGTCCAGCTCGAGCGCAAACGTACAAATAAAGTTGAGAGAACGGTTGTCTAGAACCCCAGGGTATATTCTGTGCTAGCACCTATAGCGCAAGGTTGGATTTCTTCATTGACTTCAATATAACGAATGTGAGGTGTTTTATAGATATATTATATGAAATCAGATATTATTATGCTTTAATCCTTGAGAGACACATATATCAAAAAAAGGTGTGTAGAGGGAGATAGGCATATTCTCCCATATATACCAGATGATAAATTTATAATAATAATACTGGAATAAGACATTTAAAGAAATCATTATTCAATATGATATTAATTAAATCAATATGACACATTTAAGTACAATACAAAATTGCTTAATAATAATAATAATAAAATAATAATAATAATATAAGAAAACAACAACACCAACAACAAGAAACTCTAATAATACTAATCCAAAATATATTATCTATATTTGTATCTAGAGAATAGAATCACATATTTTTGAGACATATTTACTTTGAAAATGACGTTATTATATATTCTGTTTAATTCTTATCAAATCTAAATCATAATCAATTAGCATAAGCATATACATCAATAAATAATTTAATTAATTTTATTTAAATAAATATTCCTGAGATCCAATAATAATAATAATAGTAATGGATATAACCTCAACTTAATTTTGATTATCCTCGCACTACTGATTGCTACATTGGTTCTTACCAAAGGATGTAATATTTAGATAAATTAACGAATTATTTTCTCCATAACCCTTTGCCAGCTTTCAATCATATTTACTCCTGACTTTCTTATACTCAGTTGTTATCGTCTCTTATCTTTGTATATAGCAACAATAACTCTCTTTCATATCATATCTATTCTATTTTCATCACTCTTACTCTATATCATAATCATCCTCATTATATACATCTATATGACTCACTGCAGGGAGGCAATAGCATTGACCCCTCGGTTAGAGTCTTCATAGAGTATAATAAGAATTCTGAATGGTGTAATTTCACTTAGAATATAACCTACCTAAAGTTAGGCTTAATACAAAACGTATGATTTAAGAAAAATTATTTAAATTAAATAGAAAATCATATCGGATACCACGTCAAAACATATGTTAGACGTGACTATTAAACTGTAAATCCTTTTCTTTAGGATTACTGGCACATTAATTCGCTAACATGGGCGTCTCAGAAAACTTCAATTTTTTCTTATATTATGCGGAACCTCACAAATATACTTTCAACGCTCACAGCACTATATTCGCCGTACGTATATCTTTTCTCTCATCGCTCGATTATGTGTTAAATGCTCTAATGACATGGAAGAAAGCTAGTCCGCTCTCTGTTCTTCATGCATATTTCGGGACTTTTCCGTTTTTCTCATCCATCTCCTTTTCGTCGACGCGCACTTTAGACTAAATAAGTTGATAAATGACTATGTAAATATACATGATTTAGAGGAAATTAAATTTATGGTTCTAAAGATGTATAGAGGAATAACACCCTTACTATTTGTTATAATATTGTATTAATATGGTACATTTATTAAACTAATCTCTTGAAGATTTATTAGTGAGTAGTGCATATATCAAGCCAATCTCCTATATATTTCCTATATTTTTCTTACTGCTATCATGCGCTGCGGTTATATGGTACGGTAATGCTAGCTAATCTACACCGCGGTGCGCTGTATGCACACCTGGTAAGCGGCTATACCGCAGTTGCTGAGAGAGTGAGGGATGGGGGCGGCTATACCGTCTACCTCTATATTAATCTTATAATATTATATTCATCTCTGGATGGGGTCCTTAGTCGATTCATCTTATACCTAATATATTTATCTCACGTAGCAGAAGTAATGTCAGTCCTCGCGGATATTAACAAGCATTCTGATTTAACCTACATGTAAAAGATATGGAATGCTGTTAAATATAAGTTCTACTCTTAGGATCTGTGAGCTGACTCAGTTAGTCACAGAACGCTACAACTGTGTAGAGCGTTTATTCAGTACCCGAGCCCTTCTCAAGTGATGTAGGTAGAATCTTTCCGCACGGGAATTGTTCCCATAGTCATGTGCACGTATTGATAATATAGCGCTAATAATTACGACGTGAAGGTATACGCAAACATTGACTGGCAGAAAGCCGACTGCAGAAGGGGTTAAGTGAGAGCGATAAAGAGAAAGATATTATAACTTTACATATATATAATATATTTATATAATTAATTATATATATAATATATATATCTATATATATATATATATATATATATATATATATATATATATATATATATATATATATATATATATATATATATATATATATATATATATATATATATATATATATATATATATATATATATATATATATATATATATATATATATATATATATATATATATATATATATATATATATATAGTATATATATAATACTCCTATTTTGGGCGACAAATATAAAAGGAGTGCATTGGGCATTTTACGAATATCTAAGCATCATTGGGGTATGATTTTTGGGGGGGATTAGGCACAACCACTTGGTATTTGGGCAGCTTAATTCCCATGTAGCTCAGTCATTTTGTCACTTCTCGTCCCAACGCCAAAGAGGTCGGACGTGTACACATTCACTGCCTTAATATTAAAGAATATTTTTATATCTTATTTCGTCCATACCCAATTTTAAGTCACATTAACCATGAGGGAAATTCTTCACTTACAAGCCGGACAGTGTGGTAACCAAATTGGTTCCAAGGTAGGAAGTGTTTGAGTTCTATTTAGATAGTTAAATTAAATTATCTAAAATTTAATTAAAAATAATATGAGACCTTGGTAAAAGCGGCAGCTATGTTCATGTTTGTTTTTATAATTATTATTATTATTATTATTATTATTATTATTATTATTATTATTATTATTATTATTATTA